>JAGKTI010012297.1:0-10190 GCA_018397915.1 Birgus latro | reverse complement strand
TGGGGTGACCGGGTATTGTTTGGGGGCCTGGTATTGTGGGGTGACTGGGTATTGTTTGGGGGCCTGGTATTGTGGGGTGACCTGGTGTTGTGGTTTGACCTGGTGTTGTGTAGGGGTCCGGTATTATGGTGTGGCCTGGTGTTATGGTGTGGCCTGGTGTTATGGTTTGGCCTGGTGTTATGGTGTGGCCTGGTGTTATGGTATGACCTGATGTTATGGTATGACCTGATGTTATAGTTGGACTTACTGTCGTGATGCTCTGGTGCTGTGGTGGGACCTGGTGCTGTGATGAGCCTGGTGTTGTGGAGTGACTTGGTGGTGTGACCAGGTGTTCTAGTCGGACATGGTGTTGTGGTCTGGCCTGGTGTTGTGGGGTTACCTGGTGGTGTGCCGTTGCTTGGTGTTGTATTGTGGCCTGGTGTTCGGGCGTGACCTGGTGTTCTAATCTGACTTTGTGCTCCAGTATGACCTGGTGTTGTGTCGTAGTCTGGTGTTGTGGTGTGATCTGGTGTTGTGGTATGCTCTGGTATTGTGGTGTGCCCTGATGTTATGATGTGCCTTGGTATTGGGGTGTGTCTTGGTGTTGTGGTGTGCCCTGGTGTTGTGATGTGACCTTGCACTGTGGTGTCCCTGGTTTTGTGGAATAACCTGGTGTTGTGTTATGACCTCGAGTTGTGGTATGGTCGATTTTTCTGGTGGGCAGCAGTGTTGAGATGTGACCTGGTGTTGTGGTGTTCTCTAATGTTGTGGTGTGCCATAGTACTGTGGTGTGGTCTGGAGTTATGGTTTGACCTGGTATTGTGGTGTGACCTGGTGTTGTAGTTTTTTTTTATGCAAGAAAGAAGGAACCAAAGGCCAGGAGCCCACACCCGTTCCTTCCAAGAAAAAAACAAAAACAATACGAAAGAGAGCCAAATTCAAGATCCGTTCATTTCGATATACCTGGACACACTGCGTTTGAAAGACTGGAGATCATAGGAAGTAGGAAATAAAACAGAGGGAGTCAGTTCCAGAGCTGATCTGTTGCATAAATGAAGGACTGGGAGTAACAGTTAACTCTTGCATTAGAGAGGTGGACAGAAAAGGGATGAGAGTTTGTTGCTAGACGGGTGTGACCTGGTGTTGTGAGATGAATTGTTCGTTTAGTATGACCTGGTGTTGTGTTGTGACCTGGTGTTGTGGTGTTGGTGTTACCTGGTGTTGTGTGGTACCTGATTACTGTGGTGTGACCTGGTGTTGTGGTGTGCCTGATTATTGTGGTGTGACCTGGTGTTATGATGTGCAGTGGTGCTGTGGTGTGCTCTAGGGTTGTAGTGTGCCCTGGTGCTGTAGTGTTGCCTGGTACTGTGGAGTGGCTTGGTAATGTAGAACGATCTGGTGGTGTGGCAGCGAGATCTGGTGTTGTGGTGTGACCTGGTGTGTGGTCTGCCGTCGAATTCCTAGCTTCGTCTGGTGATGTAATGAGACTCCGGGAGAGCAGGTGGTACGAGGCTTAGCAAATCCATCTCGTAAATGGTTCGTGGACAAAGTTTCTCTCTCTCTCTCTCTCTCTCTCTCTCTCTCTGTAAGTTTGACCTCTGATCTACTCAGGGGGAAGACGTGCTTGGAGCTCTTCTAAGCTCTTCCTAAAATGGTGCCCGCCTAAGATTCTCCTGCTCTTCGTGCTGGAAGGAGCTTATAAGAGATTTCAGGATGAAATGAGTATACGTGTTGTTGTTTTGTGAAGTAACAAATAAGCTAGTATTATGTTTTTATTTTTTTTATTTTTTTTTATATATTTTATCTCAATTCATTTTTATTTTTTGTTTCCTCCAGTAACATTTATACACAACGAATAATGCAGAATCTACATTCATTAGACACTAAGGTGCTGATACTTTAACTGGTGAAGAGTTTAAGTGTCTCGATGAAGTAACATAAAAGTGAAGTTATTGTATAAAGCAGGGGAAAAGTAGATTGACTAAAGGAAGAAAGGTGGATAGTGCTACGAAAGCCTTGATACAAAGCTGACGACTGTGTAAGGAGACTACTAAATTTTCTCTCTCCTTAGGTTGGATGTGTGGGGCGACAGTTCCGGTGCGAGAGTGACGGTATCTGCATCACCTTCGACTGGTGGTGTGACGGCACTGAGGACTGTCGTGATGGCAGTGACGAGTCCGATTGCCCTAACTGGGCCAAATATGCATCAACTGAAAAGAATATGTATATTTTGGGATAGGAGAGAGAGAGAGAGAGAGAGGGAGAGAGAGAGAGAGAGAGAGAGAGAGAGAGACGCTTTGTGGGTGGAATCTTAATTTGTAATCGTTATAATAATCTTCGTAAGCAATAGTATTCGAAATCGATTTCATGAATGATGGACTCTTAACATGTCTGCCCCACGCCATCTCTCCATGAGAATCTCTACCTCCTTTGAACCCTCCCTCGCTTCACCGGCTCCCTTCTTGCCATCTAACTGAAATTTCTTTGTTCAGATTTACTGTAATGTTTGAAACAAAGCAGTTTCGCCTCTGACTTACTCCCAACCCATCGTGTTCAGTACAAGGGCGTCTTTTTTATTCCCTCTCCCAGTGAAGTTGGAGGAGGTTATGTATTTACCCTTGTTTGTCTGTTTCTTTGTGTATTTGTCCACAAGATATCTGAAAAATTAATAATGGATTTCAATCAAATTTTGTGAGCATGGACCAGGGAAGTTTATGAAATTCTGGCGGCGATCTGACTTCTAGTCCCGGTTCAGAGCTCTTTTTTGTTTGTTTGTTTGTTCATAGGATATCTAAACAAAAAAAGGTGTCAATGGATTTCGGTGACATTTTGGGGATATATGAGTCATGGGCCAAGGAAGAGTTGATATGAATTGTCTGGTACTGGCGTTGGCGGAGATGTGACCTGTATGAGTGCGCTTAACTCTTACTCTTGCTACCACCAAATGATTTTATTCATGCTATGAGACGCCTGGTAGCGAAATTATTACAAACAAACTCCATTTCATTAAAAGCAGTCTCCTGTTAAGCATCATAAAGAAGGTCTGATGGTAACAAGAATAAACAAGATACAGCTGTCACAGAGAGCACACTTCCGCCTACGCATATGCCAGACAATATTCAGATCACCACCAAAATTTAATCAACTCTTCCTTGGCCCATGAGCCACAGTAACATTTCACTCAAATCCATTAATAACTTTTTAAGATCTTGTGGACAAACAAACAAACCAGCAGACAAACTGGGGTGATTGCATATTCTCTAAGTCCTCTTGCGGAGGTAAATATTAAAGCCAACGAGATAATAAAAGGATTGAAGAGAATACTAGAACAACACATTATATATTTTTAGTTGGTAAATGTAATATAGGCAGAGGCGAAGTTCTTTCTTAGATCATAGAGTGCCCAATTATTTCGGAATGTCCGTGGAGATCGGTCTGGTAGATGGAGTAATTTGTCAGAAATTACCCAATAAACTGCCCCATACAGTAAGTTCACACACCTTTAACTGTGTTCCAGATTCCTAATTTTACATTTTCATTCCAATGACCAGATTACTATTTTCTTCTCTGCTCCCTACATATTTGTCAGTATGTGGGAGATGTCTCTTGGGGAAGGGATTAAGGAAGTCTCCAAGCTCTCCAAGCTCTTAGTCTCCCCGTAGCTTCATATAGTAGTCCAAGGGTAGCAAAAATGACAAAAGTTTTCGTAGTGAAAGGGTGGCGATGAAGAAAAGGACAACACCAAATAAAGTGACGTTCATATATTCATGTGTTTTACAGTATATACTTCTCTTATATTTACTTATTCTGTAATGTATTTTAGTTCCTTCGAGTTCCGGCCTTAATATCGATATTTCAGTAACAGTTTTTGTCAGATTTTATTCTTATTTATTTTTCTGTGGTAATCAGTTTATTGATTGACCTGATGGCTATATATGATTCCATTATATTGAGATTCATGTATGAATTTTTTGCACTGTAATAACTCGTAAGGCTCCTGTATTTTCCTCCTGATTATACTCTAATAGGGCAGTACGCCACTTGAATATTTTATTTTGGTGCTGTCAGCCGTTATATTACTTCAAATGAGAGGGACCTTTGCAAGATAAATAGTTTTTATAGAAGCTGAAATCTGAAATGCGTTTTTTTTTGCTATTTATGACACTGTTCATGCAGAAGAGGCATGAATTAAGAAAGCCTTTCATAAAACGGTATGTTCCATTACTGCACAGCTAATGCAAGCGCTTCTGTTCCACCGTACACTGTAGATACGAAATAGTTACAATACACCGTTGATTCCTACCTTTCACGTTTTTTTTTTTTTTTTGAGGTTACATATTACAAAAATTTAAGAAGAACGTATTCAGACCCTATCCTCCCTTGTTTTTTTGGTATTACCTCTACAGGACTGACAATAGCCAGCCTGTAAAATAAATAAATTTACATCCACGCCTCCTCCTCCTCCTCCTGCAACACCTACAGTAGACAATGATGAGTAATTCCGCCATATGATACCTACTGTATCAGAGTATCAACTATGGAAGCATCGAGGTGATAGCAAAAGTTAATGTGTATACCAGCCATGCCGTACTGTAGCCTACTATCAAACTTAAAATATTCATTGAGTAAGACATCGATGGGTGGACAATGGGTTTTTCTTGTTTAATTTGGTTCGCCGTTGGATAATCGTAAGAGATGTTCTTCAGTACTTAACTGTGGCATTTAACACTAGGCGTCTAATAAATATTTTGGCAGAAGCAGTGTCTAGCCAATGTCGTTAATATCATTATTACATTCAAGCGAACAAAAAAAAATCCCAATTTAGCCAGATCTCTTCTACCGTCATAGTTAGGAGGACAGCATTCGAGTGGCTGTTAATATCTCCCTTCAAGGCAATTGGCATCTTCTGAGTACTTCAGTCCACAAACACCTTAATAACCAGTCTCACACAACATGCATCTGTCGGCATCAACTGCCTCAGACCCGCACAACCTAAGCTTCTTACAACAACAGGCAGCAGCTCTTGATGCCACTCCCCAACCCAGAGTAATTACCAAAATCTACAGCATATACATGGAGACCAGCACCAAACACTGGTTTGTCAGCTATATATCTGGTAGAGAAGCACAAAATACACTCCAGGACAAGTCATCATGAACTTGGAACATCTCTAATGGGGTTCCACAGGACTCCGTTTATTCATCTACATTTTATATCCCATACTTGCATGACATTCCCACACCTCAGCCACCGACAAACACTGTCTCATATTCTCATATACACAATAGCTAGAGAGGTGGCCTGAAATCCCAGTGGACGAGGGCTCGAATCCCGACTGGGGCAGGGAACAGTTAAAAGATTTGAATTTCGTTAAAACAGACTATTTGATCTACCAGAAGACTCACCAACAAGTAAAAATACCCCAGCTAATACCAACACACTAGTCCTGTACGAAACAGCCCAAGCATGTATTCAAAATGGACTGCGGGTGTTAACGCCGAAGTGTTTGCATGTAGAGGTGGGCAGTGTGTAGGAGGGCTGCTGGGCCTCAGGAAACGGGCTACAGAGTCGGATACATAAAAATAATTTCAGACACAGACTGCACACTGCCACAAGGATACCTCAGTGCATTTCAGTTACGAGTCGACGACAGCAGGCCGACCATCCCTCCAGCCAAATCCACCACATAATTATCGCGAGCAGCAATCACGAGCACTTATACACTCCTAACATCACTTTTAACAATGAACCTGTGCCACGCACCGACTCCCCTAAGGTCCGTCAAGTGACATATGACAATAATCTCACAGTCAAGGATTAAGTACATCAAGAGGCAGTGCACGCAGGACTCATGGCTCAGGACATTTACAGGGACAGACTTTAGGCAACAAAAGGAAACACTGTTTGAACATTACAAACAGTATATCAGGTCAATGATATGCTATGCCTCCCCAGCATGGGCACGCATTCTATGTAACACCCACAACATCTCAGATTATACAGTACAACGATCTACACCACTGGCTGCACCAATATCACTCCTACAACTTTCACTTTGAAACTCAAGTCCTCCCTGTCGGAGAAAATCTTTATATGAGATGTATTCAGTCACCTTTGTCATTATATGATCGACCCACAGAGACAGGTAGGCACAAAACGTAATAACCACATAAATATATACCAGAACCTCTTCAACAACATTCCACTTCCAACACTAGAAACGAAGAAACGTCTACATACTCCTTTCACACCCACGTCAACAAGATTTAGATCAGAACGCTATTCTACAAACTCCCCCATCCCCTCCCAACATCAATCCACCTAGCTAGGCTAAGATCAAGACATCATCCAGCCTTCTTCAGTTGTCAGCTGTGATTTGGGTCGGGTGCAATAGCAGATGACACGTGTCCCCCTTACAGAATAGATCTACACAACATAACTCACATAATGAGCCCTGCACAGCACATGCCACACTGAGATGCTGACAACATCAACGGCGTAGGGAACAGAAAATTAGATCCCATAGGAGCAGTTGCTTACCTGCGGTCGCGGGACTGCTTGTCTTGTCTGGATAGACCGGGTTTCAGCAAAAACAGCAGCATCTTTTGAATGTGTACCATTTTTTTTTTCCCTCTTGCCAGTGAAATTTCTACCCATAAGAAATTTTTGACTGCACTCCTGCGAGAGGATGAATCAAACAGTGACACCCAGAAAATTTAATTGCTTCTATCCCCTCATCAGTTAAACAATAGCTACTTCTAATCTTGTGTCATTACAGATTAGACGTTGTAGTTGTTAAACATGGTGGGGTTAGCAGAATACATTTAACAGTATACTTTTTAGAAGAATAATTTTCCATTGCTTCATTTAATTTCTCTCAGATCAAATAGCTATTTTATTATTATCCGTTGCAAGAGTGCACATTTCTGTATTATGAGAGCATATGACAAAGCTCAGTGGCACAGGAATATACAGACACTCACTGTCTTATCTAGGCTGCACAAGACCTGGGCTATTTCTGGTTGATTTACAGTGTGTGTGTGTGTGTGTGTGTGTGTGTGTGTGTGTGTGTAAAGAGAGTGGGGGTGACAGCATCTTCTTCTTAATTACTCTTATCTGCTGCCATCCCCTCACTCTCTTCCCTTTGACTCATCAGCCAGTAATGATCAAATCTAGTACGCCGGGGGTAAGGCAGTGTTTCCGCTTCTTTCACCCGCCTTGTACCTGCACGCCGCTGCCTCTGTGTTAATTTCTAAACAGGACTTAAATATTCAGTATATATAACTTTCATACAAGTTTCCTGAGCACCGTTAGATAAAACTTAACAGTTTTCATGGACGCATATAGCGAGGAACATTTTAATTTATTAGCATGGAGGTTATTCTGGCTAATATTACAAAGAGTATACTTAACTGCTGGATTACATTTCATCTCAAAGTTTAACACATACCAAGACAATGTTAATGTTGCTGATTGCTGACTGGTTTGTACATCCCACTAACTCACTCCACTACCAACACACCTCCCTGCTACACTAACACTTCATTGTAGTGATCTGACTACTACACCTATACAGAACAACACAGTCACCATCACCCCCCTTCCCCTGCCCACGTACGATTCTTACTACTCCACGTACAGTGAAAGACAAAAGTCGTGTCCTGGTTTTGTTCGAAGATTAAGCGTAACTTGTAAAACGTTATGAGAGCTTTACCTCAGCTACATATTCTTGGTTGGCTAGCCTGATTTCCTCAAGCTTCATATTTGCTGTTAATGAGATGATAGTTTAAGCGAACCCAGGAAATTCCGAAGCCTTTACATCCATTTGCGAGAGCTACTGCGTTCGAGAGACGAAATGTGAACCATATCCGATCAGGCGATGACTGATTAGACATGCATATTGCAAAAGGTCAGGCAGACCTACTATACGGTACCTTCGTATAAAGATGGCAAAACAACATACGTCCAACATCTGGGAAGATGATGGACATAATATACCTTTATATAGGAGAAGAGAATCCTGAACAGATACTTCAAACATTCTTTGTAAGCAAAACTGTAGAGAAGTGGATTAGGCGCTTTCGGGAGGCTGGCACAACGGAGAGCAGTCATCATTCAGGTCGCCCTTGTGTTACCACACCAGTACAGGAATAATCACAACGATGGAAGGTAGCACCTGTAAGCATTGCTTACTTGCATTTCGTAAGAGACAAATGGAACCTAGAATAAAGCACACGAATAGTTGTGCGTAGACTTCGGTCGTCAGGGTTTTGTATTAGAACTCCATTGTGGGATCCAATTCCCCACTCATAACAAACCATTCGATTATCATTATACAGTAGCTCTGTCTTCATATCCAACACCTTTGTTTAATGACAGATAATGAAAATCACAACTTATAATTTACCAACTTAAGCTAAGCAGAAGTTAAAGTAATAATGAAGTAGAACCAACATTCGGACATAACTTTAGCTAATTGAATTGTAGTGTTCCTAACAAGGTATTAGAAAACATAACAAATGGAAATATGTTCTTATATAATATCTAGTAAAATTGGTGGTAGGAAAAAAAACAGCTATATGTATTTATTTCGCTTAGTTATGAAAAATATTCTCGTATCAACAGGCCTGTCACATGGAGAAAATGGCAACTCATGTCAGTGCTACCAACCATCCGTATGACGCAAAGGAGAACGCACCAAAACTTTAGCTTTTTAGCAAATGGTTTCACCAGATTTCAGTACACGACTTTTGTCTTTGGCTGTACACAACACACTGCATACATTACTTTACATAATGTGCAAAAGCACGTCTCCCTACTGCTGTACAGCCACACAGTGTACTCCATGACCAGCACTGCACACACACGTATACTTCACTACACCAGCGATAATACTCACCTCCGACACTCAAAAACCAAATAACAAACGTTATTTAGGCGATTAATGTAGTGAATTAATTGGTCGTAAGATGTGTTCAGTTCTGGTTGTTGCAGGGAAATGTTTGTCAATCTGAATTTTGATAACATCTTTCACAGCTTTACTATATTGCTCACCACCGTGTCCTTGGAACACCCTAGTATTGCCACTACACCAGCCCTGAAGGAGATACCGCCAGCATGCGTCTACATATTGTAAATGGATGGGCATCAGTAGCCTTTCCTTAGTTTTCATCTAATAGAACCGAACCACTCTCACAACTTCAATAAGTCACGGTTGTGCGGAATTCGGTAAGTCTTAATTAAGAGGTATGAATGAAGTCTCTTTGGTTACTAAGTCAAATTCATCGTTCAGTATGACTATACCTAGCCATCAACTTCGCTGAAAAGGGTTACGGATAACTTCAGATGACGACAAACCGACTGTAGTAACGTGTGAGTGTCGCTTTATCTACCATCGCCTTGGAATATTACTGGGTCTCAGTGAACTGACGTTTTACCTTGTCTTGAAGAGGGTACATAAAGACAGGAAACCTAAATAGCAACACTGATTCAACGAACCCATTCACTACGATGACGTGTTCTCGATCTTATACCACCAGTTGATTTTACCTTTTTTTTTCCCCTTTTAGTAGGAGGGGTTGCATGTAGGCTTTATTAAAATTTCACTTTTTGGGTGCTCACTTGATGTGAAAAGGATGTCCGAAAGCAGGAAGTAGAAAACAATTACGTCCTCCGGCTGAATTCCGCTACTACACCAGGACGCTCATCTAGTCACACACATTACAAAGCCACACTATAAACTTTGTTTTTCACCCGTTACCTTGACCTATGATCGATCAGTACTAATGTCAAATCACGTCTTCTCATTTCCATACACGATGAATGTGCGTATTTTTTTTATCCTTATTGGATCAGGCATTCTTGAGATAAAGCCTATCCCGAACTTTGACCTTGACCTATAACCTCTTACCTTTGACAGATTTACATTAAAACTGAGTCACCTCTGCGCAGACCTGTACGCCGAGTATGTGTCAGTTTTGATCAAAATCGGGTTAGACGTTGATGGGGTATTTTGTTAGCATAGTAGAGACATAAATACATCAATACATGGATTCATAGAAGCAGACTTGATCAACAGAGTTAGGCCATCGACATCGTTAATAACAGCATACCTCACTTTATTTTCTCATCATCATATTTCCATCCATACTTGAACCTCCATTCCACACACACACACACACACACACACACACACACACACACACACACAC
>JAGKTI010012296.1:0-24844 GCA_018397915.1 Birgus latro | reverse complement strand
CTGCTCCAATCTATATTTACCCAATCGCTCCTCCACTTCCCTTCTATATTCAGCCTTTATTCCATCCTCTTGTAACTTTTCTGTCCTCCTTGTAACACATACTTCCTCCTGTCTTTCCCTTCTTTTCCTCCATCGTATTTGGACTCTGATTCTGGCCACCACCAAGTGGCTATCACGCCTAATTGGTACTGCCATGGCTGCGCTATAGCCGAAAATTTGATAGCCAAATTGAAGAACTTATGGTAATGATTCTAATTGGTGCCATGACCTCAATATTTACCCCTAAGATACCCTTTTTGTACCTCATAATAACATATAATTGTCTAAAAATGATCATGCAAATTAGAAATATACTGTACTATATCAGTGTATTGCCAGACGCCATAATCCCATAAGGGGTGGCTATTTGACTTGAGTTGTTTGTTTTATGGGGAGGGTTGATAAAAAACAGAACTCACTATCCCTTTTAATGGCCGTCTAGCATCACACATTTTTGTCCAGTAATAAGTTTCGGTGCCCATTAAAAAAAAAAAAAATGTAGTGTGAAACTATTTTTGAAAGCCATTAGTCATCAACAATAAAGGACAAAAATAAAAGCTCTTAAGAAGTCGTCAGCAAGGACTGATGGTTTTGGGACTTCGCCGTCGCAACAGTAACAAGACAATTTGCCGTCATTAATGAAGACAGCTATGGGTGATCTATATCTATGGGTGATCTATCTATCTATCTATCAGTCTATTACCAGACGCCATAATCCCATAAGGGGTGGCTATTTGACTTGATTTATTTGTTTTACGGGGAGGGTTAATATGAAACAGAACTTATTATCCCTTTTGATGGCTGTCTAGCATCACACATATTTCGCCAGGAATAAGTTTCGGTGCCCATAAAAAAAAAAAAAATGCAGTATGAAACTGTTTTTGAAAGCCATTAGTCATCAACAGTAAAGGAAAAAAAATAAAAGCTGTAAAGAAGTCGTCAGCAAGGACTGATAGTTTTGGGACTTCGCTGTCACAACAGTAACAAGACAATTCGCCTTCATTAATGAAGACAGCTATGGGTGATCTATCTATCTATTGCCAGATGCCATAATACTGAAAGGGGTGGCCATTTGACTTTGAGTTATTTGTTTTACGGGGAGGGTTAATATCAAACAGAACTTAGTATCCCTTTTGATGGCCGTCTAGCATCACACATATTTCGCCAGGAATAAGTTTTGGTGCCCCCCCCAAAAAAAATGCAGTGTGAAACTATTTTTGAAAGCCATTAGTCATCAACAATAAAGGAAGAAAATAAAAGCTAAAAAGTAGTCATCAGCAAGGATTGATGGTTTCGAGACAATTCGCCATCAAGTCAAATTCGCCGTCAAAACAATAACAAGACAATTCGCCGTCATTAATGAAGACAGCTATTAGTGATCTTATCTATCAGTTGCCAGACACCATAATCCTGTAAGGGATGGCCATTTGATTTTGAGTTATTTGGCCATTGTAATATCACAAAAAAAGTTAATGTTGTCGCTGTCATTGATCGTGGTCTGAGGATGAGCACTTGAATGGCTTGGCAGGCAGCTGGGGAGACTCAGTTGGGCGGCCAGTCAGCGCTTGGCTGTCACTGATGTCACACGACCAATCATCAAGTGAATCTTTTGTTGGCCGGAACCCGGCCTTTTTGAAATTTTTTAAACACTTCTGGTGCATGATAGCAGGCATTTAGTGCGCAATAAAGGTATTTGGGTAGTTTTTTATACAGGCATGATAGTGATAAAACGCTATAGCGGAACCCGCGATTTCCGAGGGTTGGGTGTATATGAAATTATACACATACCATAAAATTCTTTTCCCCCTGGGATGAAATATAACTGAAGTAAAAGCAAAGTATTGTATATGAAAAATAATAGCATGCATAAAAAACATAATGTTTTCTATTTCCCATTATTTGGAGCAAATACTTTGCATTTCTGGCATGTTCACCAAATTGTTGTGCCACGTATTTGAGCCCTTAAAAAAAAAAAAAAAAAATGCATCACCACGTCATCGGCCCGGAATCTGTTGGCCAACAAAACGCGCATCGGTGTGTCATTGGCCCAGAATAGTGTTAAGTGTTCTGTCCAGAGGTAAGTGCAACTCATGGATATTTTGAATGCTTGTCTTGGCCTGTGTAGCTGTTAAACCATGAAAATTTTTTGTGTATATGCTGAACATGCGACGGTTCGGGCTGCTGCATATAAGGTGACTGGTGCAAATGACGAACATGTTAACACCGACTCCACTGTATTTGAAATGAAAAGGCACCCGGTAAAACACTTCAGGTAATGTGATAGTACAGTAAATACCTACTAGGCCATGCTTCAGTCATATTTACTCCCAGCAGTGCTACTATTTTACACACACTTCACTCACTTATGTTCATGGTGCAGCTCCAGCGTGTTCATTACTGCACTGTTGTCTCCAGATTTGTCATTAAGCGAATTTGGGTAACATCATCCAGACCTCTTATCTCATCCTTGGTTGGAGTGAGGTGTGGTCCAGAGAGTCAAGAAGAAAAAAAAAAAAAGTGTTTAAATGAGGTACAGCAAATGCTTAATAATTATCACTGCATTATTTGGCATATGTCATCCATCACAGCAAATGACAGTATTCCCCAGGTAAATTCCCTGTGAAGCCCAGAAATTGAAGTTCGTGCCATTCTTCTTGTCACCAACACATATTTTCCTGGCAGCTTTATGGTGCAATGACATTTTTCATGCATATTACAGCATTCATGGGTGTTTTTGTTTCTTAGTACAGTTATACACAGGTATAGGGGGGATTTTGGTGGGTACTTCAATCAACCCCCGCATTTGTGGATTCACCATTCGTGAATTTTCATATTCACATTTTTCTAAGAAATTCACAGGAAGATGTATTTCCTGCTTTTCCCACAGCATTTGGCGTTCCTGTAATGGGGTCTATAAAAGCCCGCATTGCTTAGAGGCACAGCGGGGATCCTCTCTTTGGCTCATTGGTAATGTGCACGCCTATGAAACTTGAGGACCTGAGATCGAATCTCGGCCAGGACAGTGTGATTAATTTGTAAAGTTTCAGTTCGGGTATTACATTGGTCGGCAGTGGTGTGGGATGTGAAGCGAGGCTTGGAGGGCAATGTTGTTGTTGTTGACAGCATCCCTTACATCCCTTGGGTGAGCTGTCCCATGTGGTCCACAACACCCCCAATGGTGTCCTCCTATGCTGCGCTTCCATGTATTTACACTGCAGTGTAACACCTTTCATTAGAGGCAGTAGATTCGTCGGCAGTTTGTTTTGTTTTGGAGACGGAGGTGGTGGAGGTGGTTGAGTTCACACTTTAAAATAAATTCTAAACAGTACCCAGTATTTATTTCACTCTATATTAAAAACTAAACTTAAATGTAATCACTGTAATAGACTGCAGCGTAACACCTTTTGTTAGAGGCAGTAGATTTGTCGGCAGTTTGTTTTGTTTTGGAGACGGAGTTGGTGGAGGTGGGTGAGTTCACACTTTAACGTAAATTCTAAACAGTACCCAGTATTTATTTCACTCTATATTAAGAACTAAACTTAAATGTAATCACTGTAATAGACTGCAATGTAACACTTTCAGTAATAATAGTACTGAACTTTAATCATGATCACTACACTAAGTCACACGCGCACATTTTTTTTTTTTTTTTTTAGCTTCATTCCTTTACGACTAGAGGTGCCATTATCACTTCTTTTAAGCTTTGAACCTTCCATGGTAAGGCAGAAGGCAAAAGGAGAGCACTGTTCAGCACTAGATGACAGTAAGAATGGCGCAACTACCGTCTCTAAAAGCAAGCAGCAGACTGGTGCCACGTGTCCACCTGGCGTGTCCATCCGCGTGGCGCCAATTGTCCCTCTACTTTCGCATTTTGGCCTACTTTCATACGTGGTCTCGGCCTGAGTTCGGCTAACTGAAGATTCCGGCTTCTAAAAGTTCGGCTTATGCAAGGTTTACTGTACTGCACAGGGCATCAGCACTCTGCAGCACTCGGTATTTCACAACACAAATCTTCTTCTCTTTTCTCGTAATGAGAGTTTACTTGCGTGATTTGCTGCTAAGGTAGCGTCCCTTATTATCTGCCTACGTGTCTTCTTTCTCCCTATCCTATTGGCCATTCAAAGAGGGGACCCATTCATATGCCACCCCGTTCATTCTCTCTCACATCATCTCACGGGTTGTGCATCTGTGTATGTTGTGCTAGGTATTACGGCTTTATTAATGAATTCCATTCTTTATCCCTGTGAAAAATGGGTCCTAAGCATGCTGCTCAGGGTGCTTCTGCTGCTAGGGAGCCAAAGTGGCAGGAGAAAGTGATGTCACAGGAAGATAAGGTAAAATTGCTGAACAAGGTGCTTGAGGGGTAATCACTCGGGGCTGTCAGGCAACATTTTTGTATGAGTGAGAACACAATGCATTATATAAAGAAAAATGAGAAGGCTATTCATGATGCTGTTGCAGCTAGTTTAATTGGTAGTGCAAAGGTGGCAACAACTGCGTGAGATAGGAGCATTGTGCGAATGGAATTGGCCTTAAGTGTGTGGGTGGTGGACTGCCCCAGGAAGAATGAGGTGCTGGATAACATCATCATCAGCAAGAAGGCGTGGAGTCTGCATGCACGTTTTTCTCAGGAGGACCCGCAACTTTGCACCTCCTCTGAAGACCCAGAGCCTGCACCACATATTTTCAGGCAAGCAAGGAGTGGTTTGACCACTTCAGGAAACAGTTCTTCCTGAAAAACATGCAGCGCCCTAGAGAAACAGCATCTGCAGATCACGAGGCAGCTGTAGGGCATGCTGCAGCTTTCAAGAAAAAGATCGAAGAGGAAGGGCACAGACCTGAGCAGGTGTTCAGTGCCTGCGAGACAGCATTGTTTTAGAAGATGACCACCAGGGCCAACATCACTCAGCAGGAAGCATGAGTCCCATGATTTAAGACCACAAAGAACCGTGTGACCTTCCTCGTATGTTGCAATGCATCTGGCTTCGTGATCAAACCTGGGCTCACATACAAAGCTGCAAATCCCCAGGCACTGCGTAACAGGAGTAAGAACTTGTTGCCAGTGTACTGGATACATAAGAAGATGTCATGGTTTACTAAAAAAACTGTTTGGGGACTAGTTTCACATATGCTTCCTCCCCGAGGTCAGGAGGTACCTGAACAACCTTGGCCTGGAGTTCAAAGTCCTCCTGATCCTCGATAACACCAGTGGACACCTTAACGATCTACAGTGTGAGGAAGAGGATGTCCAGATTGAATTTCTGCCTCCCAACACCACCTCCATCATCCAACCAATGGACCAGGGTGTAATCCAGGCCTTCAAAGCCACCTGCACCTGCATACCCCTGCAACACCTTGTTGAGTCAGTGGATGGACAGTGATGACAATTTCAATCTGCTGCAGTACTGGTGGGGCTTCACCATCACTAATTGCCTCCCTTTCTTTCAGGAAACCTTCTCAGACATGAAGAACACCTGCTGGAGGAGCATCTGGCCAGAGTGCATTCACCATTACAGTTGCTTCTCTCCCAGTGAAGTGTGAACTGCAGCAGTGAGCAAGGCTGTGACACCGGCCCGAATCCCTTACAGTGAGGACTTCGACAACATGAGAGAGGATGAGGTCGAGCTTATTGACGCCCATTCAACACCTCTCACGGAAAACGACTTGGAGGAGCTCATCAAAGCTGCCAGTGAAGATGATGATGAAGATCCTTCTGATGTGGCTGCAGGGGAGCCACAAGGGCTGGCCTTAGACCACCTGGCTACCATCCTTAGGTTAGTGAAGGACATGGATGAGTATGCCTAGTCATGGGATCACTCCTTGGTGCGAGCACTCAAGTTTAGGCAGGCATTGGAAGCAGCTGCACTTCCTAACAAGACCCTGCCAGATGGTGGGAAGAGGCAGAGGCAGCAGTTGCCTATTGCAGTGTTTCTTAGGAAAGAGCCTCGTTGACCTCCCGCGGCCACGGAACAGCTAGCTGCAGAGAGGGTATACCTCCACCTTCCATCCAAGCCACCTCTGATGACCGTGATGATCCTCCCACTTTCAGTGGTTCTCCACAGCCCAACTAGAGCTTATCTTGCCATGCAGTACAGAACGTTCATCATTCATCATCCATCATGCTACACAACAAACTCTCATTGTCATCATCGCATGGATGAGTACAGTACACTGTACCTAGAAAGATTTGTGTATCATCCTGTATAGTCTTTTTAGGAAGCATTAATGTTCCATTAAACACATTTACAGGTCTCATAGTAGGTCTGTAGGTAAAGGGAATAATTAAAACAGTGAAACCAATTGTTTTTGCAGAGGGTACGGATTATTCACGGATTCTACCCATTTGCAGGAGAGTCTGGTACGTAACCTCCGTAAATAACGGGTTGACCGTACGTTAGTATCCAACAGTACAGTATATCTTTATCCAACACCCCCTGGGCCACTACATGATGGATAATCGAGAGTTTACTGCATCACTGTCCAAAGTTTGCCCAAGTGAATGGGTTACATTAGCATTTACTCACCATTCAGTGCGAGTGTGACCCATTCAGATGGGCAGACTTTGGTGTAGTGTTTGGGCATCATTTAAAAAAAAAAAAAAATCAATAAAGCACTGTACAGTAGTATCAACCCTCAAACCGCGGGGTTGTCAGAGGCACGCCGTGCCCATCCCGCGGGGCAAATCTGGTCTCCAACTGTCTTTTTAAAAACATTTGCCAAAAATCAGTTATTAGTCCTAGAATATTATGAGTACATATGCATATGGCACATACCTTCAGCTTTCTCCTGGGATGTTTTTTTTAGCACTCATCGACTACCCAAGTCCTCCACTTTACACTTCCCGACTTCCCATAATATGAATACCACTTCCAGATATTAACACTAGAAACACTATTCAATGATTTCCAAGTAGTTTGGAATCCATACTAAAAAAAAAAAAACTGTGAAAGCAATGTAAAACACGAGCGCGTACGAGCCTCCCACTCGCGCTAATTCACCGCTCGTATTGTCATTTCTTATTCATATACACACTCACACTTTATTATTTCTAGTACTTTATTACACTTATATATTTCTACAGTCCTTTACCGCTTCCCACACGATGTTTAGTAGGGGTAGAGGTCACAGGGCCTTTTATAATGGGCGCAAAAGTGGCAGAAATGGAGGGGCGCGACTGCGACGTGCCTCCAGCTTGAAGGATGGCAGTGAACTGAGATGTACGTATCCCGGTAGCTAAGAGTTGAAAATGTCAGCTGCTGATGTATATGCTAAGAAATAAGTCGCAGGAAATCTAGACAATACATAATAAATTAGGTAGTTCCAGGTGAATATATATATCACTCAGGCTTCTCCCTTCCTTTCTTATATACATTTATATTATGAGAATAGCTCATACGGCATATTTCACGGGGAAAAAAGCAGGGGAAATTAGCAAATGAGTGCAGGTTGGATGTTGCCAAGTGATAATTAGCCAATTCCATGTGTATGGCACTATCAATTACCTTATTTTTTTTATAAATATACTGTATTATTTTGTATAAGAATAGGGCATAGGGCTCATTTCAATGGATGAAATCAGTGGAAAAATCCGGGGAAGATTTACATAGCACAGAGCTGCTGAGCAGACGACACGAGACAGTAATGGAGGGGATGTAGGGAGGGGAGTCTAGAATGGGGGAAAATGGCTAAATTGTCAATAATGGATGGGAGTACCGATACCGATAACATTAGCATCTCTGACTATTGTTGGACATTGGCAGTGCTGATAGATGATACAAGTCACCACCTGAAAGCCCGGGCGAATTCAAAACAACACAAAAACACAAAAGTGACAGCAGTATGATCCATTGTGCCCGAGTGTCACGGAAGTGACGACCCGCAGTTAAGGAGTTAAACTGATACATCATCATGCGAGGGATACGTGTAGTTGCCATGAAGTATGGTACCAGACCATAGTCAAATCTCTGCCACCAGTTGGCTGGGGTAGGCACTGTGAACTTTTATGGGCTTTAGTTATTGTGTTTTTTCTCTTCCCACATGACATGAGAAGCTAGGTTTTAGCAGCAGTGAAATGGTAATAACTCACTCCTGTTATTTTTCTTTGTTTGGTAATTGTCATTATGTGGATGGGGACCTATATGTGGATGGAGACCTGTGTCATGATGACACTCATGATGGTAGATGTAAGTGGTAAAGTAATTCCTTATATATGCTCTCTGTCACTGTTTGTTGATGTTGCCAGCATGTGGATGGGAACTTGTGTGAGTTGCGGCCATTGAGCAGTAGTAATCCCACCCTGGCCATGAATAGCAGTGGATGGCCCCAGGCATCACGTCCACACAGCTACTCTGATGCCTCCTCTGCCAGTGCAGGAGGAGGAGGTAGTGGGAGTGGACAAGCACCCAACACCCCATCACCCACCACTGCCAGCCAGACCTCCCACCATGCTCCCAACCCACCCACCATCACACTTTCCCAGGAGAATACAACCAGGGAGGACTTTACTATTCTGGCTAAGGAAGGTGTGTCCATTGTCAGCTTTAATACTGTAGTTATATTAGTACAGTAAACCCTCAATTATCGGGCTTAATTCAACCAAGCCCCTCATTGAATAATGTGGAATGCCAGATATTGCATAGTACCCCCCATCAGCTCAATGTTTGGCATCGAGCTGGATATTGCATTACTATCCATCTCAGCCCCCTACCCTAAAAACTTTCCCATGAGTAAAAGATGAAAATTAAACATAAAATACAAAAAAGGAATTATATAATCCAGTCATGCAGCATTGGTTGGCTACCGTGTACAAGCCATTTGATACACCTCAAACCTAGATGTTGCATAGAACTGCCAGTTACGTCCCGTTTCAGCGCCACATATATTATAATTTCACCAGATATTGCTTTAATAGAGCCGAGCCAGCAGCGCCATCTATTGCGTTGGGCCAGATATTGCGATGACGGATAATTGAGAGTTTACTGTATTCTGCATTTTCTCTCAGGGTTGGAATACACTTAAAGAAATCACACGCATTGTAGGATGATGTGTATGTTTGCTTATTAGCTTAAAGGAAATCATGCAGTGTCAGTACGTAAAGTACAGTAGTAAAGTTGTTGCTTATATAGGGTAGGTGATATTTGCAGTGGGTGACAAGCTATCACCTGGGACCAGAACTTTCATATACAGTCTGGCAACCTGATTAGTTTTTCATTTACATACTTAGAAAGATATTTTTGTGTTGTGTGGTGGGAGAGGCCTGCTTTGTCATATGATAAGTCAAGGTTCAATTCCTGGCAAGTGTTACCATTTATTTGTGATATAGAAGTAAGTCGGGGAGTGAAAGATAAAAATGGTAGATTGCTATAGTCGTGGCACATGACTCTGAGGTTGTCATTATTGTACCCTTGCAACCTACCCATCATCAGTGCATCCGATTACTTGTATAATATGGTAGCATGTGATTCGTTTATATGTTCATGTGTATAATATATTCGTGTGTAATAATATGATTCGTGTATAATATGATACAAAATCAGATGCACTGATTACAGGTAGGTTGCCAGGGTACGATAATGACAACCTCAGAGTCGCATGCTGCGACTATGGTGGAGAAGGGAGAAAAAGTGAGCAGTTGGAGAGATCACTTCGAGGAAATGTTGAACATAGAAAGTGAAAATAGTGCGAGTATAAGTGGCTGGGGAATGGCTGGGAGAAGGAGAGGGGTGAGGAGAGAGGAAAAAATCAGTCGGGTGGAAGTAATGCAGATAGTTAAATTGGGGAAAGCCCGAGAAATTGATGGAGTGTGTGATGAAATTCAGAAGCATGGGGGAGAGATAGTAGTAGAATGGAAATGGAATATGTGCAGATTGGCCTGGGAGGAAGGTAGAGTCCCAGAGGATTGGAAGTCAGGTATAATTATTCTCCATATACAAAGGAAAAGGGATATCTGCTGTGCAAGGAAGAGTGGTTGCGTGTGGTGGAAATGGTTGGAGAGAAATTCTGAATAAATAAATGATGACGCAGCCCTGAGGGGATATTCTCCTGCATTTGGTCTGATTAGAGTACGTACATACAGAGAGTAGCGACATGGGGGTAACGGATGCTCAGCTGATGGGTGCCATGTTCCTGCCAAAATCGCGCACACAACTTGAGTGAGACTTCCGCTGCCCGCCTTAGTTCGTGATTTTTTGTTGTTGTGGGTGGGCGTGATGCCAGGCTGTTCTGCTTATGGGTGCAACAATTGACCAGAGAAAGGGTTTAAAGTGTTCACATTTCCATCTAATCCAGAAAGAAGGAAATTATGGAGGAATAAAGTAAATCGTCCAGGGTGGGAGCCAACTTCCAGATCAGTCTTATGTGAGGTATGCTTAATGAATGTTTTCATGCAGTTTGCTGGAAGGTTGTTCCTCTTTGCTGTAGAAATATAACAACTGTCAATGTAAGAGGGAAATACTGAAGGAGATCAGAGCATCAGGATGGGTTAATCATTGAGAATGAATTTGTTTGATGATTCACAAATCAGTCTCAGTATTTTCATATTATGTTCACAATAATTGTTTATTGTTTTTTATGTGCGATTTTGCATATATATTATTATACTTCATGTTCTTCTGTGTGTTGTGTATTAAGACTACAGTAAAACCTCAATATAACGGACTTCAATAGACCGGAATTTGCTTTTATCGGACTCGAGGAGCTACCGTACTAAACTCCTATACTGTATATCAGAAAAAGTCCAATAAAGCCAGAAAGCAGTCTGGACTGCTTGACCACTTCAGCTATATTCACCACAATAAGACAAGTAAAAGACATGTTTTTCAGTGCACAGTACAGTATTATTATACCATTTGATTAATGTAGTGAAGGTATAACACAGTACAATACTGCAATGGTGGTGAAAACCACTGATGCAATCCGGACTAATGTCTGATATATCGGAAAAAGTCCGGATTAGCAGGGGTAAGTCCGGATGTCGCTTTTATCGGAATTTCGCATTTTTCGGACTGGTTTGGACCCCAATTAGTCCGTTATAGTGAGGTCTTACTGTACGTGGAAAAATGTATTTTTCACGAAATAATAGTGCCATCTTAGTACCTAGGTACTGTACCTACCTTTATACATCGAATGCTATGCTCATGTATATGTCGCTTACTTTTCGTGTTTTTTCCATTACGTGTCTCGTGTTTTTACGCGTATTATTATGTGTATTGTCCGTTCATCATCTTTTGATGTGAATTCTACTTGTACTCTTATTATTTCGTGTGTTGTGACAATACGTGCATCGTGTCTTCTTTTCCGTGTGCTGTATACGTGTACTACGTGCATTTTATGTATATTCTTACGTGGACGTGTACCTACATGATTCTTCAGTCACCCGTCTATGAATGTTACAAGTTTCTAAGAGGTCCAGAATACAGTATAATATAGTTTACTGTAGAGTACCAATATAGGTACTCTCGTTTACATCTAACGTCACAGATGAAGTTCAGGAGGAATTTGTCAGTGACAGAGAGTGATTCTTTGTACAATCTTTTAGGCTACTGTGTTCACAGCATAAAAAAACACGGAGACCACTGTGATGAGTGCTTGAGAGATGTAATACAAATAGCATCACCCTATCAGACAGCTCATAAAGCAGCAGACCTCACTTTACTCAAAGAATACAAAGAAGGAGGTCTTATTGCTGTGTCAGATAAAGCATATGAGATGCTGCTTAAAGTAGAGCTGAAGATCAGTAAAAGTCCGTGAGATTTGATAGGAAAGAATAAGCTTAAGAAAACGCTGATGGATGAAGCAGTAAACCTAACCAAAGGTTATGATATTCCTACTTGTCACAACCTCAAACACAAGCTTCTAAGTAAGTTTCTCAATGCTCGCTTGCATTTCTACTGCAAGAAGATTAATGAAGAACACAAAAACACAGAAAAAAAAAACACTGAGCTTAGTAGTAAAAGTGTAGCAATGAGGAAACTAGTACAGAATATAAAGTAATCATCAGGTCCTGGTGCTCAATAGGCTATTGCTGCAATATAGTATATTGTACTGTTAAAATTCCCATATAAACATTGACTGTAAGCATCATACTTCTCATTCATCACCTACTCTTATATTATGCTTTCATCAGTATTTATAACACCAGCACCAGAGAGAGAAAGGACAACACAAATGCCGGGCAGTCGGGCAGGGAATCCGAGCACGCGGCTTGCCTGGCAGGAACGTGGCGTCCTATCTCAGAGTTGTTGCTACTCTCTGTATGTAGGTACAGTACTCTAGGTCTGATCAGTTGATCAGGTCTGGTGCGGGTTAGGGGATGGGTCCATAATGATGTGGCAAGGGTAAACCAGCTCTGCTGTCGGGCCCTGCTGTGGATGTCACTGATTGCCCTGCGCAATTGACCCTCGTGTGGTGTGGTGCGGTGAAGATCTCTCCCTTCTGCCCTTGGGGCTAAGATGTGAATGAATGTGTTGGAGTGGATGATTAAATTGGGAGTATGTCGTCCTGTCTCGGCTACCTCCCTTTCCTTCGGGGAAGCAGCCTAGGTATATAAATAGACAAAAGAAAAGGGGAACAAGAAGTGTGTCATAATCACAGAGGCATTTGTCTTAGCATGATAAGAAAAATACAGTAAAAGTCCTCCAATCGAGCCACCAATGATCCGGAACTCCCAATACAGTACTGTACTCCAAGTTTGTCAGGGCAGAAGTTTTTTATTTTGGGGGGGCTTTTTTCAAATTTTTCTTTACTTCACCTAAGGATTTATCTGGTTTAGACTTGCCTTTGGACTTGGATGTACGTGCTTGCAACTATTCATCTTCTCTTCTTTGCATTTCCGGTGAGTAAGACGATAACCCATATAATTTTAAGTGTTTATTTAATGATCATATACATATTATGTTTTCAAAGAGCCCTCCCAATAGTCTGAAAAAACCAGTAGTCCGAAAGACCCTCAGTCCTCTGCGATTCTGATTACTGGGCTTTTACTGTATATGGTAGGATACTTATTGACAGAGTTAGGGAAATGACAGAGGAATTAGTTGGAAAAGAACAGAGAGGTTTTAGGAAGAAAAGAGGTTGTGTAGATCTGATACTCATTCTTAGGTCTTTAGTGGAAAAGTTTCCAGAGAAGGAGAAGAAGTTGTTTGCGACATTCATGAATTTGGAGAAAGCATTTGACAGGGTGGATAGACAAGGAATGTGGAAAGCGTTAAGAATATATGGAGCAAATGGGAAATTGTTGAATGCCATGAAGAGTATGTATGAGGGGGCTAAGTCGGCAGTGCATTTGGAAAATGAACGGAGTGATGTGTCACATCCCCATGGTTGTTCAATCAGTACTTGGATGGGGTTATAAAAGAGATACAAGGTAAGGCAGTGGATGTTGGAGTGACGCTAATGAAAGAGGGCAGTGTTTGAAAACTCCCTGTACTGTTGTTGCAGATGATACTGTATTATTAAGTGAAGACGAAGAGGAACTGTATAGCATGGTGGATGAGTTTGGAAGAGTGTGTAAGAAACAAAATCTAGAGGTAACTGTAGGTAAGTGTAAAGTTATGATCTTTGAGAGAAATGAAGCCACTGAATGTAAAGTGAGGCTGGATGAGGAGGAAATGGAAAATGCGAGTGCATTTAAGTACAGTACTTGGGTAGTGTGATGAGTAAGGATGGACCTTTAGACAGTGAAGTGCTTGAAAGGGTGCAACAGGGAAGAAAGGTTACTGATTCTTTGAAAGCAGTGGTAAGGAATAGGGAAGTGAGCATGGAAGTAAAAAAGTCACTTCCTGACAGTATTGTGATCTATCTATTCTATCTATTGCCAGACGCCTCAATCCCACACGGGGTGGCCACAAACAAATCGCCTCCATGTCGCTCTGTCCCCCGCCATTTCACTACCCCGCTCCCAACTCACACACCCCTCTCTCATGTATTGTGATACCGACCCTAATGTGTGGAAGTGAAGCATGGACCTTGTTGGAAGGACACAAGTCAGGAGTGAGAGCAATGGTAATGAGTTATTTGAGAGGACCATGTGGAGTTATGTGGAGAGACTGACTAATAAATGAGGAAGTGATGGAGCATTGTGGTGTGGATGTGAATGTGGTAGAAAATGTTAGGAGAAATACACTGAGGTGGTTTGGCCACGTGGAGAGGATGGAGGGCGAGAGACTAATGAGGAGAGTGTATGTGAGTGAGGTGGAGGTGGGGGGGGAGAGGGACGGGGAGGCTGAGGATGAGATGGAGGGCTGGAGTGGAGAGGTATATGAGAGAGGAGGGTGTGAGCTGGGAGCAGGGCGGTGAAATAGCATTGGACAGGGCTACATGGAGATAATTGTTTGTGGCCACCCTCTACAGGATTGAGGCATTTGGCAATAGGTAGAAAGATCAGAGTTACTCTGGGAAAAATAAGTGACTGTTTCTATGAAACCCTTCACTAACAAGAACTCTCAGTATGGGGACTGCAACTTTAGTCCATGAAGGTGTTTTAATGCCCATGTTAAATCTGGTTATGAGAATGGAAGGTCAAGAGCAAGAGCAGTGGAAATAGGATTACTGAGGAATGTGTCTGAAGTGCATAAAAAGGATAAGATAAGATGGATATAAATGGGGGTGGCAAAATGGGCGTATGTGAGTGAGTTTAAAAGTGGGAGGAAGCATGTTCAGCCAGGAAGTGGATAGATGTAGTTGATGAGTGGGTAAGAATGCAAAGTATGGAGGGTGATGAGGATAGAGAACTGTCAGGAGATGTAAATTGGTTGAATGAATAGTGTATGAAGCACATGACAGATTTTTTAATATATAAGTGTATAAACTAAGTAGTCAGCATATTTACTGTATATAGTTTGATGTAAAGTGCAACTGTAATAAAATGAAAAGTGTGGATGATTTCGCCTGTGAAGCAAAGCCAGGATTACACGGGTTTGAACAGAGAGTAAATGAGTGTCAGGCACATTTTGCTGGGCATGCTGTTAATAGAGCTCCCTGTATAGTGCTTTCTTTTTCCTTGCTAGTGTTGGGGAGAGATGTCTTCATGTAGTTGCAGTGTTGTAACCAGGTGACTCCATTGCTTGGGTATACAAATGTCTCTCATTTCCCACAAAAGTTGGATGGTGGACTGCAGCAGCACACTGTCGTCAGTTTGTTGTCCATTGGGTTTACATCTCAGATGGACCTGGGCTGCAACTACTATTTCCATGCTTTCAGAACCTTACCACACCCCATCCTCAAGTAGGGAAAAAGAGGTTAGTATGGTGATGATGATGATGTACTGGACAAATTTAAAACCAAATGAGCAATCAGCCTTTTGTTAATTTATATTATCTGTATTGGTTTATATTATTTCTTAATATGAGTTGAAAAAAGATGTTAAATGAGACATCATCATATTAAAGATGTTAATTGGGGATAATTTGCTGAATAAAAAGAGACATCATCATACTGAAGGTGGTAATTGGAGGTAGTTTGTTGAATAAAGAAATGTCATCATTCAGATGTTAATTAGGGGAAATATGAAGCATGAAAGTTACATTACATTGAAGCAGTTATTGGGGGTTAGTTTCTCTCCCCTTTACTACTGGGCAGCTCCTCTAAACTTGATAAATTTGCCTCTTGGTAGCAAGAATGTATCACAGAAGACATGCATAGCCAGAATAACAGCAAGTACATTCATCAGTCTGCCCTTTCCTCTCTTCGTTCTTTCCATCCTTCCTCTTCTGTCTTTCTTTCCTTTATTCTTTCCTCTTCTGTGGGTGACTTTACACCGAGTGACAAGCCAAATGATTTCTTGTACACCAGGAAACCATTTACTATGCTGAACAGTAACCATATAACCAAATTATGGTGCCTGGTGGTTTAGTGGGTAATTAAGGTGCTCTAATTGGATTGAGCCGGTGCAGGTTTATATCCAAGGGGTGGTTGGGGTTTATTGCTCATGTAATGCCACTCAGGGATGAGTGGAGCAGGTCACTCTCATCTTAAATGTCAGGTGCAATTTGCCCAGCCCTGGGCTCCTACGCTTCCCATTGGGCAACACTGGATTAGATAACGAATGAAAAAACATTCATCAGCCATATAACCTCCATTGCACCATCAGACCACCAGAGGTAAAAAATGTGGGTATAATAAGCAAAGAAGTGGGTGAAATGAGCTGGAATGTTGTTATGTAGTTGGGATGGTGCTGGGAATTATACCTTGTGGAAATGTCCACTATAGTTATAGTGGTTTGAGTGTAGTGTAGGTTTTATGCAAAATGTCCTCCAGGAGTGAAAGTGTTTTGTGTGTTTGTGGGGGGAGGAGAGAGGGTAACGAGGTGGGTGTGCGGGACAAAAAAATTCCTGATGCAGACTGGAATTGTGGTTTTGGCTGGAGCCATGAGGGTATAATCCCCCTTTAAAAAAAAAAGTACTGTATGATTAATGCTTTGAGTCCACTTACCAAAGTGTACTCCAACAAAAAGACAAGCTCACAATCATTTTAGCTCAGTCTTGCAGCACAGACAAAAACAGATATAAGTACTGAAGGGATTAATCATTAGTCTTTATGGAATGATGTATCAGTTTTACTGTGGATGATGCTAGCCAGTTTTACTCGGCATTGGATCATTGGATCTCTTAATGTTTTAGCATTAAAACTTAATAGTGCAGTCTTTATCATCATCCCAACCCCTGTTTTCTTTGAATATGGTTGATGAAGGCAGGGGTAGATGCCATGAGGAATCTCCATAACTTAGACAGTCTCCAAGAATACAAGGCCACTGTATCATCCATGTTACCACAGTTACCTTCTGAGTATTAGTGTATGTTCTCATTTTGCCTTCCAGTCCACACGGGGTGGATGGAGACCGTGATAGTGTCAGAATTGCAGCTTCATGGTTAACAGTGCCAACTACTTGATCTGTAATTCTGGCAAAGATGAGGCAGTTAGTAAATTTCTTCATTCTTATTCAGTTGTGAGCCAGATTGGTCAGGTGCTGCGAGGGATCCAGTCAGAGCGAGAAAAGCTTCGCCAGGCTCTAGAGTCAGAGTCCAACCTGCTGGCCTCACACAGCACCACCACTATCATTGCTGCCCTCAGGAACTCACTCAACCAGGTGGGATATGTATGGCTCATTAGATAGATGCTTAATTATGGCATTAGATTTCCTTTCCCACCTCAGCCAAATGAAAATATCTTATTTCACCAAACTAAGGCTGATTTATACAATTTTTTTCTCAAATGAACTTAGTGTGCACTTATATATATATTAGCCCTTTGACTGTCAAGATTTTCCACACCTAACAAACTTGTCTGATGTTATCTTGTAATGTCTGTGTATCTCTGTCTGCCTCTCCTTTTGTCTGTAGTATTTGTGTTGTTGAGTGAAGACGAAGGGGAGCTGCAAGGCTTGGTAGATGAGTTTGGGAGAGTGTGTAAGAAACGGAATCTAAAGGTGAATGTGGGGAAGAGTAAAGTGATGGTCTTCGAGAGAAGTGAAGCCAGTGAGTGTACAGTGAGATTGGATGGGAAGGAAATGGAGAATGTGAGTGAATTTAAGTACTTGGGCAGTGTGATGAGTAAGGATGGTAGTCTGGAGGGTGAAGTGCTCGAAAGGGTACAGCAGGGAAGGAAGGTTGCTGGTTCGTTGAAAGCAGTGATAAGAAACAGGGAGGTGAGCATGGAAGTGAAAGAGTTGTTACATGACAGTATTGTGATACCAACTCTGACATATGGAAGTGAAGCTTGGTCCCTGTTGGAAGGACAGAAGTCAAGAGTGAGAGCAGTGGAAATGAGTTATTTGAGAGGAGCATGTGGAGTCACATGGAGAGACAGACTAACAAATGAGGAAGTGAAGGAGCGTTGTGGTGTGGTTGAGGACAGAGTGACATGGAGGCGATTTGTTTGTGGCCACCCCGTTCGGGATTGAGGCGTCTGGCAATAGATAGATAGATAGATTTGTGTCTATCCTATCTGTGTGTCTGTCAGTATTAATTTGTCTACTGTATCTTCCTGTCAGTCTGTCTGTCCATCTGTGTGTGTCTATCTGTCTGTCAGTCTATTTGTCTACCTGTTTATATCCATTTATATGTCTGTTTATATCTATTTATCTATCAGTTCTACTGACAACTTGTCTCCTTCAAGGAACCCTTCTAAAGAGAAAGGCATAACAGTAGAGCTTCCAGACCACTCACTGTCCTTAAGGATCTATTTTGCTTTATCAAGCATTATTTTTCCATTCTCATTATTCTCGGTACTCAGTTCCTTAGCTCTTTTCTTTCATGCTGGTGGAGGTCTTACTCATGCAGTATTACCAATCATCTCATTGTCACAGTATTCTCTGACAAGTAGAGTATGTTTTCACCCCTGTTTGTTTGTTTCTGTTTGCAGGAATACTCAAAAACTAAAAGAGAGATTTGGACCAAATTTGGTGGGCAGATAGCCCATGTCCCAGGGAACAGTTGATTACTTTTGGGACCGATCCGGATTGTATTACAGATTCTGGATCTAGGAAACACTTTTTGCAAAACCGTAATCAGTTATGAGAGCACCTAACCCATTATGAAGAGTAGTTTTGAAATTTCGTTGCTCTTGTGGCAGAGATTCATTCAACTGAGTGACACTCTTGTCTTCATTTATTTTCTGCATATATGCGTTACATGGAATTTGTGTAACCAGTGGTTTCGTGAAATCCATAGTGAATTTGTGATACGAGTTTGAAATGAGATGGGTTAATTTAGGCTAGCTTAATTTGGCTGTGGTTAGGTTAGGCTGGAATAATCTAGGTTAAGTGTAGGTTATGATAGGCTAGGATAGTTGAGTTAGGTTAGATTAATTTAGATGAATGCATAACATAAATTAGCATTCATCTAAATTAACCTAACCTAACCTAACTAACCTAACCTAATATAACCTGAACTCAACCTAGATTATCCCAGCCTAACCAAACTGCAGCCAAAATTAACCAAACCCAAATTAACCCATCCTAGTTTAAACTCATTTCATGAAATCACTGGTTACATGGATTCACTGTAACATATACATATATTCATACATACATACATACAGACTTGTGTGCAAACATATGTGACCTAGAGCAGCTTATACAGCACCTACCTTTATCCCTGACTGCCTTGGAGAGAGTTCCAACATACTTGACCTCTTCCCTACAACTAATCCTTCTGCTTACTCTGTTAATCTTTTCTCTCCATTGAGCTCCTCCGGTCACAACCTTGTCACCTTAACCTGACCTATTACCCCAGTAAGGCCTGTGAACTCTCCCAAGAAGCAGCAGCTGTGGCACTTTGGACCTGCTGATTGGGAGGCCTTCAGGCAGCACTTCCTTGTTTTTCCCTGAAATGATTATTGCTTTTATGGCTTAGAGCTATCTGACTGTGCCTTGTGCATTATGGAGGTTATTCTCATGGGCATGGAAGCATACATTCCATTTTGTTATCCTGTGACTAATACAGAAAAAAAAAAACTTGGTAAAATCACACTTGTTCTAATGCTGTCCACAACAAAGGAAAGGCCTACAAGTGGTACCAGAACCAAGTCACCCTTGAACCTCATGTCTCTGCCCGGAACCTTGGTAAGTCTGTTCTTTGCTCTCATTTTTTTTCATTTTTAAAGGCTCCAACATGCTTGAATACATCAGCCTTGGTCACCAAATGGCAGCTGTCCATACTACTCAGTCTCTGGCAGCCTCCCTATTAAATCCCTCATACCTGAGGTCACACGTAATGACCTCATTGCAGGTCTTTTTTAGTCTACCTTTCACAGCTCTACCCCTGACATTAACACCTCTCACTTTCAGCACCTGATCGTCATCCTGTATCTTCTCCACATGCCCAAACCATCTCAATCTACCGCTCCTCATCACATCACCAATACACTACAGCCTCATCCTTCCTCTTAACTCTTGTATTGAAAACCTAGTCCCTCCAGGCTTTGCACTTGAGGATGCACTGCACATCCACCTAGTCATTGTAATTTTTGTACATTTGAGCCTGTGAATGTCCCCGTCCTTTACTGCTAAGATTGTACTACCGTACAGCATTACACTCCTAACACATACCACATACAAAGATCCCTTAGCATGGAGGAAGAGCCCTCTCAAAGTCATGTAAGAGTAAGCAACCAGATGTTTCACACTGACCCATCTGTGAGTCAGGACTGAGAATAGCAGATCTTCTGTAAACAGCCTCAGGGTGACATTGAGCACCACACAAAGGTACTCTCTACCAGTGCCCAAAAAGATTGTAAGAGAAATGAGAAAGCAACTTCACTGTGTAGCTGTGACATCTGGGTTCCTTCAGTAAACCATGCAATGGGAATGTGGAGTTTTTAAGATCACCTGAAATCCTGATAGTAACTCTACAGGCCCACATTTCTCAGTCAGAAGAAGCAACAGCTCCTTGAACTTCATCCAACCACTCCTCACTCTAGCCATAGAGCTAGCTCCAGCTTCACCTCCAGCACATAACGTATCTCCCAAATAGCAAGTCTTTTCCACACACTCGAGAGACTCACCAATAAAATCAGTCCTTTCAGACGACAATCTCCACATGCTTTCCCCAGCACAGTGCACATGTGAAATCAGCATTATCTCGCAGTCTACCTGTAATACCTCTACATCCCTTTTACACTCGCTTATCACAAAGAATGCACAAGGTGGAATTACTTCCCATGCCTTTATGACAAACCACACATTTCCACTTTCCCTCTTCTTGACAGTACCACTACCAGCCATAGATACCATCATCCTTGTTTTATCTGCATTTACACTCAAGCTCTTGTTCCCCATACCATCTCTGCACTTCTTGAATCTTTCCTCCACCTCCCATTCATCCTCTGCAATCAACACCAAATCATCTGCATACGGAGTAGACTTTAGCACCAGTCGAGCAGGAGTGTTACTCCTAAGGTGGATGGAAAGCTGATGACAGGGAGAGCTGGAGCTCCCATTTCATCAGCCCTCGGGACTAGTTCCTGACCATCCCCCTTTGCTGAAATTTTTCAGTATTTCAGTAACACAGAGAGTGGGCCAGCATGCTCTCCAGTACAACTTTCTCCAACTGTCAATACCAAACTACATGCACATTACACACTACACTTCCTATTCAAAATTCAACCAAAATGGCATCTCATAATCAAGCCTCAGAGTCTCCAGGGGTGAGGGGGATCGTAGATGCCCCCATCATCTGTCACCCTCCTGGCGGCGACCCAGCAAGGTGCCTGAAACCACTGTCCGACTTACTTCTTCATCATTTCTGCAACATTCGCTGCCTTTCCTCTAATTTTCTCTCTGTTGAGCACCACCTCTCCTCTAAACCTCACCTTCTCTTCTTGACTGAGACTCAACTGCGTGGGGCAGCTGATAGCAAACACTTCTCTGTATCCTTCTACTTTCTCTATATTCATTCCAAAGCTTAAGGTGGCTGTTGTATATAGGTACACAACGACTTATCTTGCTCTCGTGTTCCTAAAGTTGATTCTTCTGAATTCTCGACTCTCTGGCTTCGGCTGTCTTGTCATTCTCTCTCTAAATATATTCATGCTGTTTACTTATCCCCTAATTCTACAGACCATGAAAAATTCTTCGACTATCTTACTTCTGCAATGAAACACATCCTATCCGTTTCTCCTTTCTCTGAAATCTCCATTCTAGGAGATTTCGAAGTTCACCACCACCTATGGCTATCCTCTCCTTTCACTGGTCCACCTGGTGAACAAGCATACATCTTTTCTATCTTTAATGACCAAGAGCAGCTTGTACAGCACCCTACCTGTATCCCTGACCATCTTGGAGTGAGTTTCAACATACTTGACCCCTTCCTTACAGCTAATCTTTCTGCTTACACTGTTAATGTTTCCTCTCGGTTGGGCTCCTCTGACTACAACCTTATCACCTTAACCTGTCGTGTTGCTCCAGTACGGCCTGTGGACCCTCCAAAGAAACGTTGGATGTGGCACTCTGGAGCTGCTGTTTGGGAGGCCTTCAGGCAGTACTTCTTTGATTTTCCCTGGAATGATTATTGCTTCCATTGCCAGATGATGGTTTAATAGAGCCAAGGTCCAGCATCCAGATAATGAACTCATCCGGATAAATGAGGGACTACCGTATGTTTATACATATGTGTATGTATGTGTGTATACAGTAATCAATCGATTATCTGGATGGTCCGTATCCAAATGTTAGGCCTTGGCTCTGTTACTGTAAAACCGTATCGGAACAAAAAATTCCCAACATCACCGGTTGGGCAGCCTACAAATGTTAAGAATTGGTTGGGTGACCGGCCAGCCTCTCTGGCTGTGTGCTGGTAATAGACCCTGACCCACCAGCTGAGCAAAAATGGCCGCCTGCCCCTTCACTGTACAGTGAAAGTCCCCAGACTGACGGATCACTCAAACGCTAATGGCCACACAAAAGTACAATAAACCTTGCATAAGCCGAACTTTTAGAAGCCGGAATCTTTAGTTAGCCGAACTCAGGCCGAGACCACGTATGAAGTAGGCCGAAATGCAAAAGTAGGGGGAGAAATGGTGCCAAGCGGACTCGTGGCGCCAGTCTGCTGCTTGCTTTTGGAGACGGTAGTTGCGCCATTCTTACTGTCATTTAGTGCTGAACAGTGCTCTCCTTTTGCCTTCTGCCTTGCCATGGAAGGTTTATAGCTTAAAAGAAGTGATACTGCCACCTCTAGTCATAAAGGAATGAAGCTAAAAAAAAAAAAAAAAGTGCACGTGTGACTTAGTGTAGTGATCATGATTAAAGTTCAGTACTATTATTACTGAAAGTGTTACATTGCAGCCTATTACAGTGATTACATTTAAGTTTAGTTCTTAATATAGAGTGAAATAAATACTGGGTACTGTTTAGAATTTACGTTAAAGTGTGAACTCACCCACCTCCACCACCTCTGTCTCCAAAACAAAACAAACTGCCGAACTTCGAAGAATCTACTGCCTCTAACGAAAGGTGTTACACTGCAGTCTATTACAGTGATTACATTTAAGTTTAGTTCTTAATATAGAGTGAAATAAATACTGGGTACTGTTTAGAATTTACGTTAAAGTATGAACTCAACCACCTCCACTCCAAAACAAAACAAACTGCCGAAGAATCTACTGCCTCTAACGAAAGGTGTTACACTGCAGTCTATTATAGTGATTACATTTAAGTTTAGTTCTTAATATAGAGTGAAATAAATACTGGGTACTTTTTAGAATTTACGTTCAAGTGTGAACTCAACCACCTCCGTCTCCAAATCAAAACAAACTGCCGACGATCTACTGCCTCTGACGAAAAGCAAATTATGTGCACTGAATTCTTTCTTTTTTGTCTTTCTTTATTAATTTATACACTGTATATGCTCCTTTACTTTAGTGTTAAGAAGACAATAAGTATTGTTATTGATATTTGGGAGGGTGAAAATCCATCTCCAACACACATTACCGACAGTCTGTACTGCCTCTGTGAATGATTTTCTACCAATTAACCACTTTAGTACTGTGACGTTTATTTCTACTTTATTTACGCTTCCTCCAGCCGATTTTATGGCACTCAGGACTGGACTCACATACTGAAGGGGCTAACGAAGGCTGTAGCCAACCCCGTGCACTTCCACAGGTCCAACCTACACTGACTAAAATTGTCTGATGGCAACAAGAACAAAATGAAAATACACCCAGCACTGAAGGGGTTAAAGGTATATTAAATGCACTAAATTGTTTTTTGTCATAACTTATTTATATATGCTTCTTTAATTTAGTGTTGAAAGGACAAGTAATAGGTATTGTCTTAGCAATTTTGGGGGGTGAAAATTCGGTAAGCTGGAAAAATCGGTAATTCGAACCAGGGTAGAGCCCCATATAGTTCGGCTTATGAAGGGTTTACTGTAATACAGGTCCTATCTCACAAGCTGTGCAAAAATGACCATCTGCCTCCCTACCAAATGATCATGTCATGGGAGGAAGTGAAATTTGAATAAATTGCCAATAAGTCGTCAGTCGTCACGTTGGGAAAAAATACAGTAGTCCCTCATTCATCCGGACGTCCAGTATCCAGACATGTTCATTATCCTGATACTGGACCTTGACTCTATTAAACCATTATCCGAATTGACTTGCTATTATCCGGATGTACAAGGAGGAGGCTGTAGCACGGGCCGAACAGGGTAGTACTTCCGAGGGGAATGGGAATGCTGGTGATAGGGAGAGCTGGAGCTCCTGTATCACCAGCTACCTAACCATCCCCCTTTGCTGACCACCTCAGTGTGACAGTAACATGGAGAGTAGACCAGCATACTCTCCCAAACATTTCCTCTAACTATCCTATGCACTACACCACATGCGCTTTACATATTACACAACGTATCCCACTACGTTACAGGGGTTGACGCCAGCAAGGGCATGCGGCCAGAAAACTTTGCCCCCGCTACCTAGTGGCGGATTTTGGGGGGAGGCTTGACTGGGGTTCCGCCAGCATAGATCATGGGTCCAGGGCAAGATGGGGCTCGAACCTGTGCTAGAGGGTACAGGGCATTGCGGTTCCCAGGCTGCCGTTTCCGCTCAATAGAGAGGGGCCCGAACCTGGGAGTAGCGCCCCAGGAGGCTGCCCTATCAGTGGGTGTATAATGGCGGTGCAGTTGCAGTGCCACGCCGCGCTTGGAGGGTGTCCCTGCAGCTGTCCTGGCAGGGTGCCCCGAGGCCACTACCACAGCCACTGGTAAGCTGGTGGGCTAGGGGTCCCAGATCCATTGCCTGGACCTGGGTCTGTGCAATGGGTCGGGCTTTTGGAATGTTTACCCCCCTTTATCTTACCGACTATGAACTACAA
>JAGKTI010012295.1:6499-16859 GCA_018397915.1 Birgus latro | reverse complement strand
TTTTTGTGTAAAAGATAAATATTTATAGAATCCACTGCCTCGTTCCAGGATATGAGAGAGAGAGAGAGAGAGAGAGAGAGAGAGAGAGAGAGAGAGAGAGAGAGAGAGAGAGAGAGAGAGAGATAAGCTCAAAAAGAAGTGGTTACGTAAAGATTGACATTATCGGAAATGCATAAACAGACGAGTAACTAACACGGACACGCAGCCAAGAGTAGATACGGCACAAGGAAAAGCATTTTATCAGGTAAAAGAATAAATATAGACGAGAAGCATAGATAAATATGGGGAAATTAGTCCATGCCTTAATTTTACAAGCAACTCCTGTTTTCACCGTAACTATGAACACACTCACCAGGATTCAGTCAAATTCGCTCACTCAAACGCACCACCACTCCACCACACACACATATGCACATTCATATTCTTGTCTCTCTCTCTCTATTTTCCATACACTATCTATCTATCTATTGCCAGACGCCTTAATCCAGTAAGGGGTGGCCACAGACAAATCGCCTCCATGTCGCCGTGTCCCCCGCCATTTCGCTGCCCTTCCCCCAGCTCACATCCCCCTCTCTCATACACCTCTCCACTCCATCCCTCCACCTCATACACTCGTACGCTCACAAAAAATACAAATACGCATATTCAGTCTCTCTCTCTCTCTCTCTCTCTCATATCCTGGAACGAGGCAGTGGATTCTATAAATATTTATCTTTTACACAAAAATCGAGGGACCAGCGCTCATGGCAGGGTTGCTGGATATGTAATTAAGTTTTCAGATCCGTTCATACGAAAACGTCTCTTTACGTCCTCGTTGGGCAGGCGGGGACCAGTGTGTGTGTGTGCGTGTGTGTGTGTGTACGCGGTAAACATTTTCTTTCCTCTCACGCCGTCATGCTGTACATTCAAGCAAGATAAATATTCGTGCAGTTATATTTCCGTAATTTTTCAGTGGCGCAGACAAATAGTGGAAACTACATTTTCTTTCTACCCGGAGTTAAGACTTACATTTCTGACTAATTAATTTTACTCTATGAAATTGCCACTGATAATCACTAAACATTTCCGAGCCTAAAAATCTAAAGAAATTTGTTTTAAAATATACCCAGCCCGACACTGTATACCTAAAACTTGCTTCCAGTACAGAGCTCAGGATTATTTTCAGCCGGGTCAGTCTAAAGTTTTTAATTTTTTTTCGATAAATGAAAGTGAACTTCTACTGAACTAGCGACAAAATTGCTACATTGGTATTTCTGGGGAGGTGGTACAATAATAATAATAGCATAATATAATAATATATAATAATAATAATAGTATAATAATATTATAGTGGTAGGTGGAGGCGCTCGCCATCCACTCACTCGATGCAGTGCTGCTCTCGGGTGTCTGCCCTTTCCTCCCCTCCATCCTTCTTTCCTTCAATCCTCTTCTGTCTTTCTTTCCTTCATTCTTTCTTCTTCCTGTGGGTGACTCTGCACTGAGTGACAAGCCAAATGGTTTCCTGTACACCAGGAAACCATTTACTACGCTGGGTGGCAACCATATAACCAAATTTTGGCGCCTGGTGGTTTAGTGGGTAATAACGGCACTCCAATCGGATTGAGCCGGTGAAGGTTTATATCCAAGGGGTGGTTGGGGTTTACTGCTCACGTAATGCCACTCAGGGATGAGTGAGGCTGGTCACTCCCATCTTAAATGTCAGGACAAACTTGCCTAGCCCCGGGCTCCTACGATCCTCATGGAGCATCGTAGGATTGGATGATGGATGGACGGATGAATAATAATAATAACAAATACAGTAATCAGATAATCACAAGACTGACAGTGCTTTAGGATATGATTTAATTTGTTAAAAACCAAGCCAAAATTACTAAGGAGAACGTTTCGCCCAATAATCACTTTACCTAACTGAAACAGGCAAGAGAAGGTGAGAAGAAGCACCACGAGGAACTGAAACACCATGGAAATTTCACACCAAAGACAAAAACACCCAATGTAATTTGATAATATATAAAAATACTTACGTGATACTGTTGCTGCTGTACGGGACTGGCTACAGAAACCTGACCACTCCAGCTTGGTATTCTCAGACCCCTTTTGTTGGGAATGTGTTGAAGGTGGTTCGAAGGACTGAAAGTTAGGTGCATGAAGAGAGTCAAAATCAAGATGCATTTATCTGAAGCTGCACGAAAATACTGCGCCTAAAAGGGTAGAAATCACAGAGACAGAAACGCGTAAACTGGAGATAATTTAAACACCACAAAAAGTACAACTGAAAAGAATGAACAGAAATAGAAGAAAAGTCAACTCGAGTCCACCAGCCTTTGATCGCTAGTGACAAAGATTCCAAAGAGAAAGCGAGAAGAAAGAATCCTCGCTTCTGAAGAGCTTTGTTGTAAAAATGATCCACTTCCTTGCAATCTGTCCCTGAAGGCTGGATCAGGGCTCTAATGGGGTTTGTTTCCAACGTAAAATGGAGGAGATTTAAGACCTTTTTTTTGGGTGTGAGGTGGCCGTGTCTCAGAGTATTATTTACAGCCATTTACATCACTAAGGAGTGGAAGGCGTGTCACCCTCAACACTGCACACCACATCACACTTCATACCTCACCACACCGCACCTCACTACACCATACCCATGATATCTTGGCCCACCCCACTTAACAACTCTTAACACTATACCTCATCACACTGAATCTTATTACACTCAACTCACCACACCACACCTCACCACAGCACAGCACAGCACAGCAAGTTTCATCACTGTACAGTACACGATACCTTCCCATACCACACCGCCACAAACTTCTCAGCACTTCACTAGGCCATAACTTACCTAATTTTGCAACTTTACCTTCCTACACCACACATTGCCACACCACACCACATGACATTACACCAACCTTACCTTACACCACACCACATGACACTACACCAAACCTTATCTTACCACATCACACCAGTATATCTAACCTCACCATACCACACAACTCTACTATACCTTACAACACCTTACCATACTATACCACACAAAACCACTATAACGTACCTTACTGTACCACACAAAGCCACTATACTGTACCTTACTATACCACAGCACATTACTATACATACCATACTATACAACACAACACCACATTACACCACAGCACACCACGCTACACCAAACATAGCCACACTACACTGTATCCATCTTATCAGACCAAACCATATAATCATAATTTTTTTCTTATTATAGGTGAACACACGAAGGAAAAAACATATTAAATAGAAAAATTCATACCCTAGACTGCAGGTGTTCTCCAGTCATTTAAAAAAAAAAATCAGTAACAAATGAACCGCACCTGCTATAGGTTAAAGTCTGGAGGGAAATTAATCTGGGGAAGCGAGTACCGATTTGAATCAGTTCGGGCAATAATGAATTTCTGACTGGCAGAATTTATGCAGTTTGGCAATGTGACAGTCTAGTCCATTTCAGGTACCAGATGCCAGCGTAGCACAGGAGGAAGGCGTGGAGAGGCGGCACAATGGATAACTTCATCTGAGTATTTGCCATGAAAGTAACTGTAAAACAATGCAAGGGTGGCAACATTCCGTCTTACTTCTGGGGGAGGTGGGTCATTTGTGAATGCTGGTTATTAATTATTCTTATGGCTTTGCTTTGAATTTTGTCCAGTAGCTTAGTACAACCTTCCTACTTCCACTCGACGAGGGTGAGCAATATCCGACCTGAGAGCATACAACACTCATGTAACCTATAGCTAATTGCTCATCAGTGAAGTTACGAACTCTGTACAATAATCAAAGATTCTTCGAAGCGCTTCTAACAAGTGATCAAACGTGCAAGGTCCAACTAAGGATACTTTTACACGAAACACCAAGAATTTCACTGCCACCTTTTCCTTACCATGCCACATCACCACACTTAAACGTAACTACACCATATTCATCCACAATTACACCACGACACATCACAACACAGCAACCCTCACCACACTACTACTCACAATACCACACTTATACCACCACATTCAATATAATGGAATACACTTAACTACACTGTTGTCCACTGCACCACACCATATCACACAGATCTCAATATATTTTTAACAATACAACAGAATTTTAACAGAATATTTATGTCTTTAAAAATACTCTGCATATCATTTTTGAAGAAAATAAGGGCCCATTGGAGGAACGCTGGGTCTCCGGTTATACATATTACTTACAGCAAATGGTGTTGAGTGGTTTGAAGTGTAATAATTTTACTTTTTGCCCAGAAGTGTGTGTGTGTGTGTGTGTGTGTGTGTGTGTGTTTACTGATCAAGCGGCGTTGTACAAAAGGTCATCCATTCCTTAACATTCTCACATTTGTCTTCTGAATGGTTGAATTTTGCCTCCTGTGGACGAACTTTCTTTGACACTGTCCCAAACGGAATAATTATCATAGTTTACCATTTAGCCTCAGTAATGTTACATACTTCCATTCTTCATGACGACTGTGTATATTTTTATGCGGGGGACACTGTTATGTAATGAAATATGAGGGTGGACGATGAAGAAGTCGCAAGTACTGATGAGACGATGATGAATTTATATCACACACACAATCTGTCAGGTAAAAGAGTTGATATGATGAGAGAAAATCATCTATACAAGGCCGAGACAAAGGAATACGGATTTTGAGGCTGGAAAGAAATATTCAACATGAAGAAAATGGAATGTGTATTTTGTGGAGACGAAAGAATGAGGATGATTTAGTATTACAAGAAATAAAAAACAAAAAACAAAAGACTATGGGATGCAGTGTACAGGGAAAATCTAAAATGATATTGAGATGATAAGGGGTATGGAGGAAGTAATTTTAAGACTTAGGAGAGGTCATGCTTGTGAATGTAAAAATTAATAGAACATTGGAAGAGATAAGATGGTGAGATGGAAGACTAAACAGAAGGCTGATTTAAAGGAATATGGTCATACCCAAAATTCCATTCAATGTTTTGAATGATAAAATGCTTGAACTAAAACATACAGGATACTTACGCTACAGTAAGATCACTATTGTTATAATGTAACTTGACACAAAAACAATACCTAGGCAGCAGTCTTCTCTCAAGGTCTCACCATGGTGGCTTAGTGGTCAGCGATGTTGACTTAAGACTTGGGCAGTAAAAGAGATATTCATAGGTTCATATGTACAGACATGAGAATGACCAAACTGAAGTGTTGTGCTTTTTTGAAAGGGGTAGACTGAGGTTGAGTCAGTCTGTTAATGACCTGGGACAAGTTACACAGGATGGCATCAGAGTAAAGGACTGAATTAAGCGTGCTAGAAGGTGAGCTGCATGGAATGCTGCCACTAGATGACCATGGATGATGCATACAAGCATAAACAAAACAAATGAATGATGATTGTTTCAGGCCGTTAAAAACTGTGGATGCCACTATGTTTATATAAGTAGTTGGCGATATTTCTGAGGAGCTGGATACCATGTGGTCCTAAAGTTCCAGGTGTAGGCTGCTGATGTCCAACCCTGTGCTTATACATTTTTTGTTATGTTGATAATATTACGTGTTTGTTGTACAGTAAAATAGGTTATACCATGGTCATGTGCAAACAACTTCCTATGCAGGGACTGGTTTTCACACACTGTGCATGCTGAAGCAAGATGACCAATGTCTGCACGGGTTCACACATCTGCAGGTTTTTGCATATGTTGGGTGCTGGAGATGACAATGGCACGGGTCATGGAGGTGCCTATTTTGTGATACTGCTGTTTTTTATTGATTTAGTTTTTCAACAAATAGCGTCCTGTGGCGTGGCTATTACAATCACTTTCCATTTCTTTTTCTTTGACCTAATTTTGTTATAAATCTCGTTGTTTAATTGCTGAAGCCTTGTAATAAGAGTGTCTTGTGTGCATGGGAGGGGAATACCGTACTATATGAGCGAGCCATAATGTTTTAATATCTGTCAGTGATGTCCGATGCCTTCTCAGCATGGCCCTCCTCCTATCTGACTATTACAACACCTTGCAGATCATACAGGACAGCACTCTATACACCAAAACCACCCCCACAGCTCACTTACATTTTGAAATGGAAGTCCTCCCTGTCCGAGGATATTCTGACATGAGAGGCACACAATTCTATGCAGTAGCCTGCACTAACACAAAATACCCGTCATTATATGACAGAACCACAAAGTGCAGCTAGACATAGAAAACAATCACCACACAAACACTGCCAGACCAACTTCACCAACACCCCACCTCCATACAGTCTAAAACCAGCAATACAGAAACACATACATACACCAGGCCCTCCACATTCGCGGGCTTCACTCGTTTGTGGATTGTCCCTCTGTGGAGCTGAGAATTCGTTCGCGGTAGCAAAGTGTCACTGCGCGGACGCTCGCGGGTCATTTCGCGCCAGAACGGGCCTGCACCAAACCACCGCACTCCCACGCCCCTCTGTCTCCCTCTCAGTCTGTGTCCTGCCACTGTTGAGGTCATTTCACTGCCTATGTGTTGCCGAGTCAAACCTCTCCTGATCTCGGTAGTGTCCCCAGTATTTGTGCTCTCACGTGTTCAAAGGTAAGAAGTGCATTTCTATGCTAATTTGTAAGTGAATTACCTCCCAACTGTGCAATTTACTTGTGACTGCTTTGTCCCACGTGTGTCTGTGTTGTCCTACTAGCATGGGCCCCAAGTGTCCCGCATCCCTTAGTGGTGAGCCCACCCCTAAATGGGTGAAATTGCTAGACAAGTGTAGGGAGGGTATGAGTTATGCTGGTGTTGGGAAATCATTTAACATTAACAAGAGCACAGTGCGGTACATAAAGAAAAATGGGGAGAAAATCAGCTTTGGCATCCACTGCGCCACCCTCAGCAAAGCAAGTGTCGCAGGTGAGAGACACTGTGATGTCCAAGATGGAGCAGGCACTGTTTGTGTGAGTAAATGACCAAAGCAGGAAAGGAAATCCCATAGACATTATTGCAATTTGGGCAAAGGCAAATTGCATTGTACGACAGGATGACCAGTCCACCTCCTGACCCCGACACCCCAAGCACCAGCGCAGACCCTGCCACAGTGACCCATCCTGAATTCACAGCCAGCAAAGGTTGGTTCGACAGATTCAAGAGGCGGTTCTCCCTTCACAATCTGAAGGTGAGAGGGGAGTCGGCGGGCCATGTGGCAGCAGCAGCATTCCCAGAAGCACTTCAGAAAATTATTGAGGAGAAAGGATATAGGCCTAAGCAAGTATGGAATGTCAATGAGACAGTCCTATATTGGGAAAAATACCTGCTAGGACCTTCGTCTCGATGAAGGTGAAAAGGGCTCCCGGGTTCAAGGCAGCTAAGGACCGTTGCACCTTATTGATGTGTGCCAATGCTGCTGGCCACATGATCAAGCCAGGATTTATTTATAAGTTGGCGAATCCCAGAGCACTGAAGTGACGCAACAAAAACCTGCTACCAGTGTTCTGGATGCACAATGAGAGAGCGTCGACCACCAGCACCTTCTTTCTGGACTACTTTCACCACTGTCTCCTGACAGATGTGCAGTCGTACCTTCAGGAGAAGGGCCTTCCTGGCAAAGTCCTCTTGTTCCTAGACAATGCTCCAGGCCACCGACAGTCACTCAAGGGTATGTGTGAGGATGAGGAGGTTGTGCTTTTGCCACCCAACACAACCTCCCTCATACAACCTCTAAACCAGGGTGTAATAGCAGCCTTCAAGGTCTATTACACCCGGAGGTCAATGCATAGGCTCTGTGCATCTTTGGATGTGAACCTCGACCTGAGTGTCACGGACTACTGGAAGGGGTTCACCATCGCTGACTGCCTCCTCGACCTGAGTGTCACGGACTACTAGAAGGGGTTCACCATTGCTGACTGCCTCCTCGACCTGAGTGTCACGGACTACTGGAAGGGGTTCACCATCGCTGGCTGCCTCCTCGACCTAAGTGTCACGGACTACTGGAAGGGGTTCACCATCGCAGACTGCCTCACGGTGATGCAGGAGTCTTAAGGATATGAGCCCTGAGACAGTTAATGGCTGTTGGGGGGCTTCGTGAGTGGACTGCATCCAAGTTTTGAGGGATTTGCTCCTCAGGAGCGGGTGAATTAGGCCGTGAGGAAAACAGTGGAGTTGGCAAGGCTTGTAGATGGTGAAGGGTTTGAGGATATGGAGGAGGGTGAGGTGAGGGAGCTGGTGGAAGAACTTGATGTGGCCCTCACCGACGAAGTATTAGTGGTGCTCGTGCAGTCAGCGAGCGAGGAGGAGGATGCAGAGAAGAATCCTGATGATGCCCTGCAGCAGCAAGGCCTCACTCTTGAAAAGCTGGGGGAGATAATGAGGGCGATCGCACACGTGAAGCAACTCTTCTATGATGCGGACCCATCAATGGTGAGGGCGTTGAAGGTGATGAGTGGCATAGATCAGACCATAATGCCCTAGAAAATACTGTTCGATGACATGAAGCGGCAGTGGTCTCAGTTGCCTGTCACAATGTTCTTCTCAAAGATACCGCGACCTCTTGCTGCTGCTACTGTCACGCACTCATCTTCCTCCACCACACCTGAGGCTGAGGAGCCTGTACCTGTGCCTGAACCTCAACCCGTGTCTGACCCTGAACCTGTTCACTCTGACTCTTGATGGCGCATCATCCTCTCCACCTGCCTCTGAGGATGATATCGACGATCCACCACCACTCTGCGATGCCATTAGCGCGGAGATGAGGTGGAGTCTATGGTCAAGTAGACTCCTTATGCCATGCAGTTACACTCCACATCATCTCATCCAGTCATCCATCATTAGTAACTGCATGGCTAATCATCTTCAAAGTCACTGATGTCATGTTCATCATCATCATCATCATCACAAGTCGTCGGAGTTTGTCCGCCAAAACATAAGGGACAGTGGTGAGTTAATCCTGAATTTAAAGAGTATGGTTGTAAGAAGTTGGGGTAAATATGTAGCTGATGACTTGCCCACACTCATGTGCATGTGGGCGAGGTGCACTCACTCGCGGGAGTCTGTGGAAGTCACCAGGCACATATTTACCCTAACTTAGTACTGTACAGCTATACACAGTCAAAACTTATTTGTTATTAAACTTTTTTATACAGTTGGTTCTATTTGTGATATTTTATGCTGCTTTCAGGTCCATGATATGGTTTATTAGGTACAATATGTGCACATTTGCTAACAAGGGGTGATTTGCAGCCATAGAGGCCAAATATTCATGGAAATTCCACTTTCACGGGGGTCTGTGTCCCCTAACCCCCACGAATGTGGAGGGCATGGTGTACTCATTTCATGTGGGAAGCAACACAACACTTCAACCAGGATACTTTACTCATGGGTGTCCGGGGAATTCTAAAGTGTGTTTGGAACTTTCCTGGTCGTCACGTATATTTTCGTTCCTTTGAGTTATGGCATACCAGCATATGAATACTTTTCGACTGCAATTTCAATACATCTTGATACTATACTTTACAGTGAATTATTATATGACCATTAAATTCACCATTTCAAAGTTGAAAGAATAAGTTTTCCAGTTAATGCGGAAAAACAGGGAATCGAGACATCGAGTATTGCCATCAAAATGAATGAGCCTCGTGGTACTTCTGGCGTCTCGCTGTGTTCCTATGGCGATGGGCCAACGGCTTTCCCATCAGTGCTGCCACCATGCAGTGAAGCAAAAACATAAGAAGACGGGAATCACATCACCCACTCAGGCTGACCCAACTGTTCAATATGAATCTGACAGCTAGCAGCACGTTGGTTGGTACTGCCACCGTCCCACACCATTTCTTGATGATTTTCAAGATTTTGCATTGAGATGAGTTACATGCAGTGTATCATGAGCACTGTACATATATGTGTGAGTGTACAGAGAACAAGTGTCAGTGTCTCCATGAATAATACATCCTTATAAGCACCCAATACTCATGTACTGAGTATGCTTGGCGTCTATTAAATTGAGTTTCCCCCCACTGTTTCCATGTCATGCCATCCCTATATCAGTTCCTGTTGCATGTGGCGTGACTGTGACCATCAAACCCAAATCTTCACATGTAAGTAACGAAATGGTAAATTGATATATTGCCGTCAGCCATGTTAACAGTTTTTACCCTTGATTCTTACAGTCCTGAATAAATTGGGAATAGTTATGTTTTTGCAAGCTGCTGAGTTTTCCATTGTTACAAAGTAAGAGCACAAGTGACTAATAAGGTAATAAGAGGTGTTTTAGAGAACTATCATCAGTGTGATCCCTGCTAACAGGCTGCTAAGTTATGAGTGTGCAGCGTAACTTTGAGTTGTATTATGACTTTTACAGGTACCTCTACATA
>JAGKTI010012294.1:20000-24846 GCA_018397915.1 Birgus latro | reverse complement strand
AGAGAGAGAGAGAGAGAGAGAGAGAGAGAGAGAGAGAGAGAGAGCAGTAGGAGTTAGGAGGGAGTAAGAGAAGAGTAGCAAGATAAGGTAGAAGAAAAAGATGGTAAAACACAGGTGAGGGGAGGAAGGGGAAGTAGGGGATAGAAGAATGAGATAGAGAGAGAGACAGACAACAAGCCACAGATTGAGAGAGAGTGAGTGAAAGGGGCTGAGGGGTATTAGGTGGATTAAGAGGGATTTAAGGAAGGGAAGAGGAAGGGTGATTACAGCATGAAGGCAGAGGATTACGAGAAACTATACATGTTTGGATTAGCCTCTTCTCTTTGTTGACTTTTGTTGTTATTGCTGTTGTTGTTGTCTATCACTGCTTTTGGACGATTTTTTTTTTTTTTTATCATATGGGGGAGACAGTTTAGTGGAGGGAATAAGGACGCTCATTTAACCCCTAAAATTTTTGGGGGAAAATGTAAGTCGAATAAAATTGCTTTGTAGTAGCAAGAAAAAGTACAGACGTCATCGTGGTTAAGTGACAGAAAAAAATCGTCTGGTTGTGGGAAGAATATGAAAGTGCGTGTGTTGACTGCGTGACATGGGTCTTGCAATGAAACCGTCAAAGAGACAGGGGAGGGGGGTAAAGAGATGGGCATGGTAGGCAAAGGAATGGGTGGGATGGGCTGGAGTGTTGGTGAGTGGTGGAATGTTGGTGAGCAGTGGAATGTTGTTGGTGAGCGGTGGAATGTTGGTGAGCAGTGGGATTCGAGTAAGAAAGCACATCCTGTAAAAATGGGTGTTTTGGAATCAGTAATTGTGGTTTGAGTGTAGCCATAGTTTATTTCAAAATATCCTTCAAGAATGAGAGTGTCCTGGGTTAAAGAAATGGGCATGGGGAACGAAGAAATGGGTGGCATGAGCTGGAACTGCGGTGGGGGTGGGGAAGGGACCATGGCAGTATACCCTAGGAAGCTGGGTGCTGTTGGAGTAATGGTTTGAGCACAGTGTTGGCGTACTGTACTTAGATTTTTCTCCAACAAGATAAGCTCGTGTTGTTATCATATGTCTTGCTTCTTGCGACGTAGGTAAGAAGACGTCAGCTTATTGAGGAGAGTAAGGGCTCAGGAAAAAGAGGAGGGGGACGAAGGAGGACAAAAGAGGGGTAAAAGTTTCATAGGTCTCAAAGTAAAAAATGGTGAGGTAATATAACCCGTAACCTCACCCCATCCTTATTTGGGAAAAGAGGCCCGGATGGTGATGATAATGACGATAATTGTGCACAACTGTACATTTACATACTTTCACCAAATATCAACTCCTTCAGTCCGAGAACGATTTTTGTATTCCTGTTACCTCTATATGATATCTAATCACCCTTTAGTAGGATTCTTTTAGTGATAAGTATAGTGAAAGCTGTATCTTACCTCTCGAGCCTGAAATATCTCTTAAGTTGAGTAAATTGGCAGGTGGATCGCAAGAATAAAATATAAAAGGCAGTGTAGTGGAGGAGTTAACCACTTAATCTTTTAGGTCAGTAGGGGCTTTCACACAAATTTTTTTTTCATGATTCTCCCATCACTTTTCCGTAAAGAGACAGACAGGAGAAAACACATAGCTATGAGAAACAGGGGAGAAAAATAACGAGAAAAATAGTGAAGGGCAATATGGAGAGAGTAAAGAGAAGGATAAAAGAAATAAGAGAAAATGGTAGGAGTTTTAGAGATACAATGGGGGCAAAGGTAATGGGTAAAAACAAAGGGTATAGAGGAGCATAGAGAAAAATGGTGGACATAAACTGAGGAGTGAGGAAAAGTTAGGATTAAAATGGACGTGAAGCAGGCATGCAGAGTTGACAACTAATATGGAGAGAAAGAAGAAAGGAATATGGACAAGGCAAAGGAAGATGTCTGGCGTATAGAGGGAATAAAGGGAGGAATGTGGATAAACTCCAGATAAAGGAAGAGATCTGGAGTGTATGTAGGGAGTAAGGACAGGATAAACGGAAACACGACATACAGGTCAGGTAAGAAGGCTACCTGTCTGCGCCACTCAGCTCAGGTATCAGTCCACCATTTATGCGTTAATGCGTATGAATATCTAGGGTAACACCAAAGGGGGAGGGGGTAACTGTGGTAACCTGTAGTGGCTTTGTATCCCAGGGTAATGAGTGAATAACCGACCACAGGCTATGCTACGGAGATGAACACCACAGCTAGGCGTCTCATTGTGTCCGCTCCAACCTTTGCCTTTACCAGCGAAAGTTAACCTCTTCAGTATGAGAACGTCTGTTTTCATTTTAATCAAACCACCACCAGTAGACATCATTCAATTTAGGAATGTTCTCTTAGTGTAGGGGTGACCGCAGACATTAATTAATCCTTCCTGTTTAAAAAGTCTCTCCTAATCTGAATTATATCGTGTGTTGGCGTTAACGTAAAGAAAAGTAGAAGTATACAAGAACAAGAAGAAACTATGTGATGAGAAAATTACTGCATATGACAGATGAGTTTGTACACTGCCTACTCTGATTCACTCTTGCAATATATACTTTTCCATAACACATCTGTAAAAGCCAGTGCATTTGAAAAAGACACGTAATGTGGAGAGGAATATGGAAGTTCCCCCACTCCCTCCCACAAAGACGATTGTTTATACTTTATTCTTGTCACCTCCGGACGATTTTATCAGCTTCGGGGAGACATTTCGAACTGGAGGGGTTAATTATACAACTAAATATACCATAACTATCAAAGCATTATCCTAAGTTGCATGATATAGCCTTGTATTAGCTACGAGAAACTGAAGAAGGCGCCCTGGTGCTGAAAGGCATAAATGTAAACATAAATATTGACAAACTGGAGAAAAAATTAGGAATAAATTAACTTGGAGAATATAAAAGATAGTAAATAAGAGATGGGGGGGTCCAGGAGTGTGTGGTGATGGGTAGGGGTCTTTTGTGTGTGTGTGTGTGTGTTTGTTTGTGTGTGGGGTAAGGGGTGAAAGGTGAAGGGAGTCATGGGGTGTGTGTGGTGAGGAGTGAGAGAGGTTCCTGGGTTTATGTGTGTGTGTGGGGGTGAGTGGGGGGTTGATGGGGTGAGGTGGGGTGAGGGGTGCGGATCCTGATGACCAGTGTTACGACACCGGAGGGAATTATGTGCTTACCAGGATAAATGTACGGCTCCCACCACACCAAGTTCCTGCCCTGTATAGACCTTCTTTTTTCACTTACCCCCATACACGCTTTTTAGGAGGAGGAGAGAGGGTGAGGGTGGGAGACGGAGGGAGATTGTTGGTTGGAGAGGGGAAGGAAGCAGTGACAGAGTGGGTGAGAGAGAAGAGAAAAGGGTTAGAGAAGGAGAATGGTGTTTGGAGAGGAGTAAAAAAATGAGAGAGAAGGGGTTGGATTGCTTGGAGGTAGTTAGATAGCATAGACAGATAGATAGATAGACTGAGAGAGAGAGAGAGAGAGAAAGTCTTGTGAGTAGAAGGGAAGGGAAGGTTCTGTTCCGTACTGAAGGAAAAGGGAGAGAAGAGGAATAAGTTAGTAGGTTTGGAAAGAATGCTTGTGTAGTGGGATGGTTTAGGAAAGGAGAGAGAATATTCTGGGATGGGACAGAGAGAGAGGTGTGCGATACAGATGAGAAATTAAAGGTGAAAAAGAGGGAGGGGGGGGGGGAACTGCATCGGGGAGAAGGTGAGGGGAAAGGAAAGAAAGGTTTGTGGAGACTTGTAAGAGAGAAGTACAGGATGGAGGAAGGATAGAGATAAAAAAAGAGAGAGACAGAATGGGGAGATGAGAGGAGGAGGGAGAGGGATGATTCTGGGTCTGGGTGAAAGAAAGATTGGGGGAGAGAAATGAGTGTTGTGGTGAGATAATAGGTTAAAGATTAGTAGTAAATGGAAGGTGTTTGTGTAGCGAGATGGAGAGAGAAGTTGGAAGATAAGGGAAGGAAGGTGAATGGAATTGTTTGGTTTAGAGAGCTGGAGGAACAATGGTTAGAGGAGGGGTGTGGAAGAGACACTGTGTTGTGAGATGGAGGGGGAGATATAAGAACAAAATGGTAAGAAAGGAAAAGGTTGTGCAGTGAGATGGAGGAGGGTAGGATAGATGGATGAACTGAAGCGGAGGGAAAAGGCTGACTGTGGAAGAAAGACTGTGCGGTGAGGTGGAGACAGTTATATGTATGGAAGGAAAGGAGTAAAGGAAAAGTCTGTGTGGTGAAGTGGAGAGAAGAATGAGTAGGCTGGATGGATGGACAGGAGGGGAGGAGGAAGCTGAGTGTTGGGATGTAGGTAAAAGGATGTAAGTTATTCAGATATATGGAGATATTTAAGAGCATTGGCGATGGAAAAGTCTAGTGGATATAAATTTTACCGCTTTAGCCACGAGAGGTCTTCCCGAAACTGAATATACTCTTCTGGCGATAGCAGGAATAAGGTAGTAAAAGGTTTCATCGTACTGAAGAGGTTCAATGGTTAGTAAGATTGCTAGGAGGCGTGGGGTGAAGAAGAGACGTTGGTTTGAGTGGATGGTAGACATGGAGGGTCGGCAGAGGGTCTAGTGTGAAGGTAAATGACTATACTTTAGAGATATTAAAGTGTAGTGTGGATAAAGGAATGGAACTGCTGTTAGGTGGAAAGGTTAGGAGATTTACGGGGTGGAGTGAAGAAAATTACTGTGAAACTGTATAATGTGAATAGAGATGGAAAGGCTGAAAGTAAGTGGAGAGAGGTGGAGGGATGGAAGGAGGCTGAATGATAGAAAGCAAGAATAATAATTGATGATGAAAGGCATCGAAACCGGGTGAAGAGCGAGACGGAGTGGGGATAGAGAAGGCAGGTGACAGCATGGAAA
>JAGKTI010012294.1:0-17500 GCA_018397915.1 Birgus latro | reverse complement strand
ACCCTAGGGCAGGGCGAGGAGTAACAAAGCCCAGACAGTCTAAATTTGCCAAATCCAATGGGCCACGCTTCCATTCACTCACCATTCAAGCCCCCGGAATCCCGGCTTTATTTGATACGCCTAAAACATTCATCACATTCTGTAGCTTCACATAAACGTATCCGACAGAGTCAATCCGGACGCTTCCACGTTAAAAAGGGGCGCCAATTCCCTGATCATGCACTTCTCCCCACAACATTCATCCAGCCAGCTCGATCTCTCGTCAGTCCATTGGAGGGTTAATGTAGAGGGTATGCACTCTCTGACGCGGATTACTCACCTTCAGCTGAATACAGTAGTCTGGAATTAACAAAAATAAGAATTGACTTGGACGTGAGGGAATTAAAACAGTGAAAGGTTAAGACATCTGGTACCGAGAAAGAGTTGGTCTTGGAAAATACGATTTCGGTGGTTAATACAGAGGAAAAAAAAAACTATGTAAGAGAGAGAGAGAGAGAGAGAGAGAGTCTGAGAGAGAGTGGTGCCAGATATATCACCTATAAGATAATAAAAGAAATTCTACTACAAAATGCATAGTGTACATTAAAAGGACAGGTAAATGAAGAGATAGAGAGGTAGATGGTAACAGAAGGAAAATAACTAAATATCTCACTGAATGATAGACAATGATAGAACTCACCTTAATTATTACTCACTAAAATAGGCTTAAAATAGACAGCGCTCAGCAGAAAGGTAGCCGAATGAAGAAAGATAATGGAAAGGTAACCGGAAAGTGAATTATAGGTACAAAAAAGCCCAGAAGATGATAGGTGAAGATAGAACTCACTCTTAGGCCAAATTAAATGAAGGTTACAAGACGAATAAGGAAAGGCAGGAAAGCAAATGGATGATGATGTGATGGAAAAAGAGTCTACTAAATGAATTATAGAAACGGATGAAGGGAGATGATTAAAAAAATAGAACGGCCACCGCTAAATGAATTATAATAACAGATAAAGGTAAACGAGTGAAGGTATAATGAAAAGGTGACTGCTAACTGAATTATAGTAACTGATGAAGGGAGGCGATTGGGAATATGAGGGAAAAAATAATCGCTAGCAGGATTATATTAGCAGGCGATCCCAGAATATGATAGGAAATGATAGAACCCAACATTATATCAGCAGCTGGAGATGAGGCAGTGCTGTCGCTGTCGTAGGCGGCTTTTGAGTAACTCCTTGGCGGGTTAAGCCACTCCAATCCAGGACATGTCTATCACTGTCTTCCTACCACCTAAGGAATAACTAGTTTTTTTTAAAGACAGCCCTTGCTAGTGGAGTGGCAATTGAAGAACATCTAACCCCTCCTATTCGAATGATAATAACAATGATGATAATGATGATGATAATAATAATAATAATTAATAATAATAATGATAATAATAATAATAACAATCTATTGGACACAGCACCAAAAAATATTAAAGATGTTTCTGGGGCTGTGCGTTTTAATTTCCGCCTTCATAATCTCCTTTATTTTATTATGATATTTATACATCAATATTTACAGTTTCATAAATAGCGCTTCCCTTCCACTCCGCCGAGGGATTTAGCGAGGAAGGCTAAGTCAGCGTTATCAGTGTCTATCCTGCACCATTTATTCATTTCCTACTCCCACTGCCAAACCCAGGCCCACACCAGGAGACTGAGCTTTCTAGTGGAGCGCTGTTTATATGCTACTCTGAACTGCATATCAACATAACATCCCAGATTTAAGGAAATTATAGACTGGTAAAAAGGACGTGGTGAAGGAGTCTTGTATAATGGGGGGAATAGGAGCTTTGGTATAATTTGCTCTGCCCCACTTGCATAATTCCTTCAAAATGCCTAGTGATGATAGACGATAGTGATAGAGGACATGGTGATGGAGATCAAGGGAGAATATCAGTGGGAGATAATAGGAGATTGGTAAGACTGTTGATTGAAAGGTCCATGCCAGGATGATGATGATGAGAGAGAGAGAGAGAGAGAGAGAGAGAGAGAGAGAGAGAGAGAGAGAGAGATAACAGCGTGAACACAACACCGTCCGCGCCAACCGACACATCGTATTCCCCGTATACCTCGCTCTGATCAGCTAATAACTCCGTCCTGATGAGGGGAGAGGGAGTAAATTGGCGATTGCGAGGGCGGTGAGGGCTGTAGGGGCGGGCTGAGGGCTGTGGCGGGGTGATGGAGATTGATGGAGGGTTGGTGGAGAGGGGAGGAGGGTGTGAGGGGCACTGGAGGGGAAGATAGGGTGATGTGAGAGATGATGGAGAGAGATAAGGCTGTTAGGTGGAGATGAGGGATGTGATGGAGATTGATGGAGGGGTGGTGGAGAGGGCAGAGGGACGTGATGGGCAGAGGAGGGAGATTTAGGAGGATGTGAGAGGCGATGGAGAGATGTGTTGGTGATTGAGAGAGAGCTGTGGTTAGGTGATATAGATTGGATGCGGTGTTGAATGGTTGGGAGTGAGACTGCAGGGGTGTTGGAGGGAGTAATTGGGCGTTGCGAGGGTGTTGGTGAGATGTGGGGGTGATGGTGAGATGTAGGGGTGATGGTGAGGTGAGAATAATGGTGGGACGTGAATGTGGTGGTGAGATGGGGGGAGGTTGGTGAGGTGCGAGGGTGATGGTTAGAGGAGAGGATGATGATGAGATGAGGGTAAAGGTGAGATGTGAGGATGATAGTGAGATGCGAAGGTGATGGTGAGATGTGAGGGTGATGGTGAGATGTGAGAATGATGGGGAGATGTTGGGGTGATGATGATATGTGGAGGTGATGGTGATGGGGGATGATGTTCAGATGTGAGGGTGATACTGAGATGGGGAGGTGGTGAGATGTGAGGGCGATGGTGGGATGTGGGGGCGATGTGGGGATGATGGTGAGATGTGGAGGTGATGGTGGGATGTGGGGAAGACAATGAGATGTGGGGGTTATGGTGAGGTGTGGGAGTGATGGGGAGATGTAGGGGTGATGCTGGGATGTAGGGGGTGATGCTTAGATGGAAGGGTGGTACTTGGATGTGAGGATGATGGAGAGACTGTAAATCCGCGTTTAGGGCTGCGGTCAGGTGCCAGAGATTGATGGGAAGGTGGCAGACCGGGGAATGGTGGAAGGTGGGGTAAGGGAGGAAAGAGGGGGAAAGGGATGAAGAGGAAAGGGGAGAGAAGGGGGAAGGGGTGAGGAGAAAAGTGGTAAGGAGGGGGGAAAGGGGGAAGAGACAATGGAGGGGAAGCTGGATCTGATGATAGTGAGAGGTGGTGCCTGTAGAAGTAAGCTGATGATAGTGATAGTGTAATGGAAAAATTCAGATGGCAGTGATGATGATGACGATGATGATGATAATGATTAGAGAGAGTGGTGGGATGTGGTCTTGTGAGGGCTGGTAGAAGACCGCAAGATATACGCAACAACTGTGAAGTTTACGAAAGGTTGTGAAATTTAGCGAAGGACTGTGAGCTGAAAGAGAGAGAGCTATGATGCTTAGGAAAGGACTTGGAGGTTTAGAAAAGTGTTGTGAAATTTAGGAAAGGATCTTGAAGCTTAGGAAAGTGCCGTGAAATTTAGGAAAGTACTATGAGATGTACAAAACTGCTGTGAGGTTTATGAAAGCGCTGTGAAATTTAGGAAAATGCTGTGAAGTTTAGGAAAGTGCTGTGATGTTTAGGAAAGTGCTGTAAAACTTAGGAAAGTGCAGTGAGGCTTATGAAAGTGCTGTGAAATTAAGAAAGTGCTGTGAGGCGAAAGGAAGTGCTGTGAATTTTAGGAAAGGTTTGTGAGTTTAAAAGTTGGAGGTGAGTTTTAAGAGGGGACTGTGAGGTATAAAGGGAGGACTGAAAGGTTTAGCAGATGATTGTGAGGTTTATCAGAGAGCTGTGAGGTATAGGAGAGCTCGTGAGGTTTAGGAAAGTGTTGTGAGGGCTGGCAGAGGGCTGTATGGGTAGATAGAGAGAGAGCTTTGAGTGCTGGTAGAAGGGTATGAGGGTAGGCAGAGGGCTGTGAGGATTACCAGAGAACTGTGATGGATGCTAAGAGGGCTGTGAGGTTAGTAGAGGGGTTTGAGACTTTCTGAAGAGATCTGTTAGGGCTGGCAGATGGCTTTTACGGGCGAGTGAAGGTCTGTGAGATGATGGAGGGGTGTGAGAACTCTGAAGAGGTGAATTCGATCAGTAGTGATTAGGAAAGAGTGGTGAGGTATGCCAGAAAGTATAAAGTGTTTAACATGATGATGGAGAGACCTAGGGGATGGTGGGGAGTGGAAATGGGCTTATGGAAACGAGGAGGCAACTGAAAGACATGCCAAAAACAAACTGTGGTGAGAATGAGGGAAATATTTGAAGGCTGTTGAGGAGTGATGCTCAGGAGAGAGGTGCAAGATGTGGTGGAGGTAATGGCGATGGAGTAGAGTAATTTTGGTGGAGGTGAGGAGGAGGCTGTGACATACTAAAGAATAACGCGGTGGATTGAGTATGATGATGGAAGGATGTAAAGTTGGTGGGGATTGAAGGAGGGCTGGTGGAAATGAGTTTGAAATTTTGAGTGCTGGAGATTACAGGTCGTTGAGAGTGATGAAGAGTTGGGAACTGATTTGTTTTTTTTATATATATAATGGCAGAAGATTGACAGGTGAGGAGGAAGTTGTAAAATATACTGGGTGTTGAGAATGATAGTGGGAAAATGTAAGAGCTAACAAAAGGGGAAGGAGGACCGACAGAAATTAGGAAGGTGTGGGTAAGCCAGATGTATGATGTTGAGGATGATGATATCTGAGGGCGGTTAGGTAGTAAAGGAGGGATGTTGAAGATTGTGGGAGAGATGTGAGATATGCTGGGGAGAATATATGCTGTTGAGAATAATGTTAGAGAGATGAGAGGGCGGTTGTGGAGTCGAGGAGAGCTGGTGGAGATGAAGAGAGAAAGATTGTTTGGGTGGTTGCAAATAATGGTGGAGAAATAAGGTTGCTGTGAAGTAAAGGAAGCTTGGTGGAGATGATGAGTGATTTCTGAGTAGTGATGGAAATGATTTATGCTGAGAATGATGTTTTGTGAGAAGAGTGAAGGAGGGGTAGTAGGGGAATGGTAGGAGGTGTAAACAAGCTAATGAATAGTGATGTAAAGGTGTTAGGGCTATGATGGAGTGGAGGAGGGCTGGTGGAGATTAGACGGGAGGTGCAGGAGGTGGTGGAGGAAAATATAAGGTGATGTGAGGAGAGGAAAAAGAGATGTAAGGGTTGTACTGGCTATGGAGGATGAAGGATAGGGGATGGAGGCATGGGGAAGTGATGGAGGCTAGGTTTGATAGTGGAGGAGCTGAAAGTAGAGTGTTGTGATGTGGAATGGAGGAGAAAGGTGTGATTGAGACTGTGAGTAGGTGACTGGGTGTAGAGGATATGAAAATGAGACGAGAGAGAGAGAGAGAGACAGACAGACAGAGAGAGAGGCACAGACAGACAGACAGACAGAGACAGGCACTGTGTGTGGGTGGGTGGGTGTGGATGTGGGTGTTGGTGGGTTATAAACGGGTAAAGCCTGAAGATAGCTTTACGAGTAGTTATAAGTCTCTGTGGATTCTCAAAGGACCAAGTAGGCTACATTAGCTGATAATGATCGTTGGTGGGTTGGTGGAGGGTTGTGAGGGCTGGTAGAGGGGTGTGAGGGCTGGTAGAGGGTTGTGAGGGCTGGTAGAGGGTTGTGAGGGCTGGTAGAGGGGTGTGAGGGCTGGTAGAGGGTTGTGAGGGCTGGTAGAGGGCTGACTGAGGACTAGTAGAGGGCTGTGAGGGCTGGCAGGGGGCTGATCGAGAGCTGTGAGGGGTGACAAAGGGCTGTGAGGGGAGGGGAGGGGAGGGGTGATGATGATATATAACACACCTCACCCCGACACTCCCAAAGGTACGCAATGGTAGCGATTTCTGGATGGGGCGTAGGGTGACGGATGATGGTGTAGGGTGATAGGTCAGGGTGCAGGGTGATTGGGGAGGGTGTATGGGTAATGGGTGACTGTGTAGGATGAGAGGTCAGGGTGAAAGATGATGGGTGAGGGTGAAGGGTGATTGTTGAGAGCGAAGGGTGACGGATGGTGGTGTAGGGTGATAGATCAGGGTGTAGGGTGAGAGGGGAAGTAGGGTGATGAGTGACGGTGTAAGAAGATAGGGTGAGAGGATAGAGTGATGGGTGACGGTGTAGGGTGACGGGAGGTGCAGAAAGATAGGATGAATGAGGAGGTAGGGTGATAGCTGAGGGTGAAGGGTGATAAGTAATGGTGCAGGGTTATGTTCGTTATTATATAGAGTGATAGATGTGGAACAGAAGTCAAAAGTGAGAGCAGTGGAAATGAGTTACTTGAGAGGAGCATGTGGAGTTACAAGGAGAGACAGACTGACAAATGAGGAAGTGAAGGAGCGTTGTGGTGTGGAGGTGGAGGCGATAGGAAGCATTAGGAGAAACACGCTGAGGTGGTTTGGCCATGTGGAGGGGATTGAGGCGTGAAGGACCTACCGCGAGGGGGGATGTGGAGGGGGGGGGGGGGGGGGGCAGGGAGGGGGAGGCCGATGATGAGATGGGGGGATGGAGTGGAGAGGTATATGAGAGAGGGAGGTGTGAGCTGGGAACAGGGCAGTGAAATGGCGGGGGACAGGGCGACATGGAGGCGATTTGTCTTTGGCCACCCCTTACGGGATTAAGGCGTCTGGCAATAGATAGATAGACAGGCAGATGAGGGTGTAGGATTATACGACTTGAACTGTATTTGATGATGATGTAGGGTGATTGATGGCGATGTACTCTACTGTAGGGTGATTGATGATGATGAAAGGTGATTGATGATGATGTAGCGTGATTGATGAAGATGCAGGACGATTGATGATGATGCAGGGTGATTGATGATGTTGCAGGGTGATTGATGATGATGCAGGGTGATTGATGATGGTACAGGGTGATTGATGATATTGGATAATAGATCAGGGTAAGAGTGTAGGGTGATAGATCAAGGTGTAGGGTGAAAATGCTGGGTTTAGGATGATGGTGAAGGTTTATGGTGATAGCTAACGGTACAGAGTGCTTGGGCAAGTTGCAGGGTGACAGGGAAGTGTGCAGGGTGACAGGTGAAGATGAAGGGTGGTGGGTGAAGGTGTGGGGTTATGAGTAAGGTGTAGGGTGGTAGGTAAGAGTGTAGGGTGACAGGTAAGAGTGTAGGGTGATAGGTATTGGTGTAGGGTGATTGGTGAGAGTGTAGGGTGATAGCGTGATGGGCGAGGGTGTAAGGTGATGGATGAGGGTGTAAGGTGATGGGTGAGGATGTAAGGTGATGTGTAAAGATGAAGGGTGGTGGATGAGTGTGTGGGGTTGGGTGAATGTAGGGTGAAGGGTGAGTGTGTGAGGTGATAGGGCAGGGTGGAAGGTGACAGATGACAGTGTAGGATATTAGGGTGGGAGTTTGGAGTGAGGGATGACTGTGTGTGTGTGTGTGTGTGTGTGTGTGTGTGTGTTTAGGGTGTAGAGTGTTGGGTGTCAGATTAGAGCGTAAAATTTTTGAGAGAAGGTGTGGAGTGATAGATCAGAGTTAGAGTGATTGTTTTGGGTGTGAGGGTGAGGTCGTAGGGTGATAGGTCAGGACGAGAGGCGATAGAAAAGGGTGAAGGATGGCAAAGGAGGGTGCAGGATGACAGAGGAGGGTGCAAGGTGATTGAGGAAGGCGTCGGGTGATAGCATTGGTTGTAGGGTGATATTTTTCGTTACTAAAGAGAGGTAGCAGTAGTAGTAGTAGTAGTTCCAGGCTCATTTGAACGTGAACCCAGTGAACTACAGGCTGAAAATGCCCTACTTCACCAGTCCGCCATCCTTCTTTCGGGGGATAGGGAGGGAGATAAGGGATGTCTTTATAATCAGGCAGCTCCACCTCCCAGTTATACCAGTGCCAACACGTGAAGGCATCCCTAGCACCTACTAGAGAATGCTAGGTGATAGGTGAGGGTGTACTGGAGGGTGTGGTATTGTAGGATGAGGGTGTGGGGTGGTAGGGTGAGAATGTGCAATGGTGGGGTGAGGATGTGGGATGGTAAGGTGAGGGTGTGACATGGGAGGGTGAGGGTGTGGGCTGATAGGGTGTAAGGGTGTGGGGTAGTAGGGTGAGGGTGTGGTATTGTAGGGTGTTTGTGTGGGGTAGAAGGGCGAGGGTGTAGAGTGATTGGTGAGGGTGTAGGGTGACATCTTAGGGTGTAGGATAATAGGTCAGGATGTAATGTAGGGTGACTGCTGAAGGTGTAAAGGGATAGGGCAGGACTTTAGATGATGGGTTAGGGTGTGGGATGATAATAATAGATAACCCCTTCAGTACGATGACCCCTTTTGCAGCATACCAGCTTTTTTTTTTTTTTTTTACTGCCAGATGATTTTATTCTTTATGAGAGAGGATTTTTGAACTGGTGGGGCTATACAATATCTTCTTTAACCTTCACTCCGATTTTGCAGCTCACCATCTTCCTTTCGGGGGATGGGGGGGATGGAGGGTCGTTCGTACATCCGGGCATCTCCAAAAATCATCACGAAACTGCGTCCCTCCCCTTCACGAAAATGTCTCCCCTGAACTGAAATATAGTCGTCTGTTGGTAGCAGGAATAGAACTGAAAAAAAAGGGGAAAAAAAAGCATCACTATATTCAAGGATTTAAGGACTTTAGACCGAGAACGTTTTTTCATTTATTTCTTTAATGGCACCCTTTACATTATTTTATTGAACCAAAGATAATTCATTCGACTGGTGGGGTTAATGTGTTATTTTTTATTACTTATTTACGTATACGATGGCGTCTTATACTAGTTTATTCTTCCTACCTCCAGGTGATTTACTCGAATTAGGAAATGCCATTCACGTTTAAGGGATTTATGAAGTCTGTGTATAACCCGCCAGTTCAAGAAGCCTCTCTTAATCTATGTAAAATTGTCAGTAGATAAGAAAGCAAAGATAAATAAGTATATAGACAAATAAATATATAAATAGTTAACTAAATAAATAAATGAAATTAAAAAGACGCTCTCATGTATGGACTGACTTACCATTTTGCAATTTTCCAAGGGTATTATTTATATTTTTCGTCTTCATTTCTTTTCATTAATTATCTTTTTCTTTGTATGGTATTAGTCAAATTAAAAAGCATGTTCATGGGGTTGCAGGGATTTACGAGGATTTTTTTTTACCAGCACCTTCACGCCATGGATGTTTTGCTTACGCTCAGTTTATTTACTCATTTGACATTAAAAAAACACGCCTTTGGTCTGATATTACCTTCTCATACCGCATAATATAATTTTTTCCCCACGGGCATAATTTCCCCCTCTTTATATCCTTGACTACGAGGATGCCATTATGACCTTATTTCTGCCGTCTCCACACGATTTTACTCAGCTTAAGCGAGATTTTAAGCTGTAGAGGTTATTTGTGGCTTGAAATTATCACTTCGTTCTGAGCCAAACTGAATAAAATCGTCCAGAGGTGAGAAGAACAGACAAATAAAAGACGCTTTGGGACTGAAAGGGTTAAATCCCCATTCTGCACAGTTTCTTACACTCGTTTCCCTACTGTTATTATTTTCCTTGCACTACTTCACATAAACCATAATCTGTATTTTTGCCCATTGCATGTATTTTCCTTTTTTCAAATCCTCATTGTTAGTAAGATTTATTTTTCTCCCGACATTATTTTATTTCTTTTATCCACATGTAATATAATTTTTTTCGGTGAGAATTATTTCCTATTTTTAAATGTCCGTCATTTTCATAAAAGTATTTTTCTCTTAAGTCCTCATACTGCTTAATCTCTTTTAATTGGTTATGTTTCCTTTTTCAATAATTTTTTACGGTCAATATTTTTCATTTAAAGATCCATTTAGTGCATAATTATACATTTTTCCCAAAGTGGTCGTATTATTCTCTCTAACACTCTTTTGCACGAGTAGGCTTAGTGTTTCCCCATATGAAAGCCCCATAGTGTGTAATCTGTCCATAAGGTTCTCTAGAGGTGTTACTTTCACTTAAACCTGAAGCTGCATAATCCATTTCTCTTATTTCACTTTTCCACTTTTTCCCCCCCAAACTTTCCTTTACTTAAACTGCATTATCCGTTATGTTTCCATTTCTAAATCCTTATGCAGCATAGATTTATTTTTCCTCACTGGTATTTTTTGTTTCTCTCAGGCCATCATTATTTTTCCACGGGTAAGATTCTTCTTTATTAGTGCCCTCCTTGTATATTCAGTGCACTGTCACTGCAATTCTGTGTTCTTAAATCCTCGTAGTTCACGATGTATAGAGGTATTCCGTTTTCCCATTGGTATTTTTGCCTCCGCCAAGGAGGTTAAGTTTTCACCCCTCTCCGTTTGTTTGTTGGTTGGTTGGTTTGTGAGCAAGATTACACAAAAACTGCAGGACGGATTTCCACGAAACTTGGTAGAAGAATGGGCCTTGGCCCAGAATAGACTCCATTAAATATTGGTGCGGATCCGGATAAAGGTGCGGATCCATGATTTTTTTTTGTCACTTTAACATTGCGAGATAGGGCGTTTTTTGACATTTTCGTAAATTTTTCAGTGAATATTCCATGGATCTTGATGAAAAAATCAGGCCTATTTAGGATGTTGGTATCTACAAATGTGTACTGTTTGGCGCGGATCCATGTAAAATTCCGGATTTAGCGGATTTAAATATGCTTTTATAGGGGGGTAGTCTTTTACCATATTGGATTAGACTTGACTGAATGAAAAGGAACTGCATGTTGGGCCTAACCGGAGGTATGTGCTCTGCTGAATGTCATTCTAGTTTCTAAACGAAATCCTCATATTACATGAAATATCGTTCCACGAGTAGTTGCTGTCACTGAACCGCTGTCTGTCTGGCCAAGCAGATCAGTCTACAACAAGTAGGCAACTGCTGTAGGGCCGTCCTACCGTTACAATACAGTACATACACTGTTTATGGGGCTGGCGTCTCCTTTTGGTAGACAGCGCCTCTCCAGGGTCGGACCAAGCTTCCACCTACGGCAAGGTGCAGGGAAATACGGAGTTTGGCTCCCTAGTGGACATCACAGTTGCTCCACCCAGGGTGCACAGTGCTACAGCGTGTAGGCCCCTCGTCAGCGTTTCCCATATGTATTGCTTTCGTTTTAAAAATTCATGTTGTGTATAATCTCTCTATCCATTTTTTTTTTCACCGGTATTCTCGGTTTCCAAAATCACGTAGTTCATAATGTGTAATCTTTTCAACAGTGCTGTTAATTTCATTTAATGAATCCTCGACTTGCATTATTTTTTCCCCATCCATCCACCATTCAGTCCTTTTCTGCCCCTTCAGGAGCGAAGGGAGTCAGGGCTAGGCTATTCAGTGCCGACATTTGGGGCGAGCATGACCAGCCTCACACATTCCTGAGTGCCAGGATGTGAACAATAAATCCCAGCCATCCCACGAATGTAAACCCTTGTGGGCCCCATCCGTGTGGCGCACCGTAACCCACTGAATCACCATCCGTCATTTGTTTTTTTGGCTATCACCCAGCGTTGTAAATGGTTCCTTGGGTTACAGTACACATTTGTCACTCGTTGTAGAGTCACCTAGAAGGCAGTACTACAGTGAGTGAATGGATGGTGGGCGCCCTCACTTTTTTTTCTGTTTTAATCCATGGGTACTATTTTCCCTTATTAAATCCCGATATAGGCCCGGAGAGAAAAGCCCTCTTACGGTGGCATTGATACAACCATCCATTGCCCGGTAACACAATTGTCCAGCTTCCTCTCTGTCTCTCAAAAGGCGGGTGGCGAACTGCAGAAAAAGGACAGACTTCAACCTGCAGCCCACTGAGTTCACGTTCACATGAGTCCGGGGCCAAAACAACAACAACAGCAACAACAACAACAACATATCCCTTACATCCCCCCCCCCCGCTATTTTTCTTTATCTAACCTCCATAAAGCATAATGTACACATCTTTTTCCTCACTGATATTATTTTCCTATATCTCCATCCCTTTTTTTTTCCCCATGGGCAGTATTTTCCCTTTATAAATCCATCTACTGTACTTCAATGTATTTTCCAATCTTTTCCAATGATATTATTTCCCGTTATCAAATCCCCACTAGTAATATTATCCCTTTATAAATCCCTGTCGTTGATTATCTGTATATTTTTTTCCTAGTGAAGTATTTTCTCTTTATAAATCCCCATAGTTCATTATTAAACTTTTTTCTACCCTTGGTATTATATTTTTTTTACATAATCCTTCTTGATTATAATATATATTTTTCTATGGGTGGTATTTCTCTTTATTATATTCCTTTACTTAATAATCTATACCATTTTCCCCATTGGTATTTTTCCCTTTAATAAATCCCCATAGTTCATAATCCACACCATTTTTCCTTCCAGCCGATCCCCCTTCCCCCCAACTGGTATTATATGTCCTCGTGTTCATGATATATTTCCTGTTTCTCGTGACTGGTATTTACCCTTTATTAAATCCCCATAGTTCCTAATCTATACCCTTTTTCCTTCCTTGGTATTATCTTTTATAAAATCCCCATAGCTAAAAAATCTATACCCATTTTTCCTAACTGGTATTTTTTCCATTATTAAATTCCCATAGTTCATTATCTATACCCGTTTTTCCCCCAACTGGTATTATTTTCCCTTTCAGCCAACCCCCCCCCTCCCCCCCACCCCCCCCCCCGTACAGGTTTTTTGCGGGGCCCTTGTTGCGAGCGGAGGACAGAGGCGGACTTAACTGTACTGGGACCGGCGTCGTGTTGCTCCCCCGTGTACACAAAACCAAGGGGAGAACCGCTCGCCCGCCTCTCCTCCACTACATTCGCCTTATTTCTCACTTATTCCCACTATTTTTAATTCTCTTTCCGCCCTTTTTCGATTCGGTGTAGGCTGCGTAGGGAAAACAAAATGCTATATTTTTTTTTTTTGCCTCGGGATTTTGAGTTGGTGTGATGTGCGGTTTTGGGCATTGTTTTTTTTTTCCCCCTTGGTTTGGGATGTGTGTTATGTGTCACACTTGTTATACGCAGCCGTAGATTGTAAGTTCTTCCATTGACGTAAGGGCCATGGTACTATCCCCCTCGTACGCAAAATCCCGAAACGCCCAAAAAGTAATGCAAAAAGAGGAGAGACTTACGCTGCGAGTATCGACGTTAAAAATCCTAGCCGCAGACACTAAAAAAGAGGGGGAGGAATCTTGTCGACGAGGGTGAACAGTGGACGAGGAGACAGGCGAGGGAGGGGACATGGCCGAGATGAGCAGGGTCTCAGGTTGGTCATGAAACAGTCCAAGAGTCTCTCCCTTCACGCTCCTCCTCCCTCCAGATTCCCCTGCGTCCCTAATGCCTCTTCCTCCTTTCCCTCACACTCTCTGTTTCTCTTTCTCTCCAGCCCCTCTTCACTCTCCCTTCAGTCACTCACCACTCTCCCTCCATACACGCACAGGTCAAAGGAGACACCGTGAGTAAATTTTGCCAGACCTATAAGCGAAGTAAAGTTTGGTCTGGCCGTGATAAATTTGGCCGCACGTGTTGAAAAGAAATAAATCGTCCTTTCATTCCCCTTTCCCTCTTCTGCATACACGCACAGGTGGAAAATGCCAGGTAGGCCTATGAGTAACGTCAAGGTTGGTGAGGCAGTGATGGATTAGCTCACACGTATTTAAAAAGACCTTCGTAGGATGTAATTAAAGAGAATATATAGTCCTTTCCATCCTCCCGTGGTACATTGTCAAGCAAGCACCCATGTTTCAGTTTGCCGGAGCTAAAAATGAAGTTAGTTTTTGGCTTGAGATCTGTCTGCTGTATAGAATCATCAGGACTTAACCAGAACGAAAAGCCTAACTTGTATAGCCTTGCAGTTAAGGCGTTATTGAGATTTATTTTTACCCCTTTAATTGGGCAGGGTTTCTCTCCATTACATGAAGCTGTGTAAAGGTAAGTGAGCCTGTTATAACCTTGCTATTTTTACTCTAACTTCGCCTGAGAATGACATCTGTCTGTATTCAATGCTGAGTCGTAGCGAGAGAATAACACTAGAATATTTTGCCGGTCACAAAGAAATGCTAAGGAAAGGATGTAGAGCCATAGCTATGTCTTATTCCGCCACTGAGCTACATGAAACAAGCTGCACAAGGACAAAACCTGGGTCAAGTTAATGTAAAAGGACCATGTCTATGATTATCGTAATTAAATGGTTTAAAAAAGCAATAATTATCGTCCCCATTCTCTCTCTCCATACACGGATAAGTAAACAGAGGGACCGTGACTCAGTTTACCAGACATGTACGTAAATCAGGGTTTGGTCTGGCTGTTATAAATTTGCTCACACGTATTAGCAAAGAATATGGCCTTAGTGGGAGCGATTAGTTTATTTTCCAGCTCTTTATTGGTTCCAGATTTTAACCCCTTCATGCTGAGGACGCAATCTTTATTTCACTCCTGCTATCTCCTTACGATTTTATTCAGCATAGGATAAAAATTTTCTGGCTGGAGGGGTTAGATACAGCCTTCAAAAACCCTTTCGCAACCACGGGGGTCTCCTAAGCAATATCGTCTGGCAGAAGCAGTAATAAGCTGCTGAAAGACGTGATTGTTCTGAAATGGTTAAAGTAGAGAGGTATCACTTTAATTTAAGGTAAAGTAAGGGATTTATTATTACTGATAAGTGCATGATTCCGTTCATAGCCCCTTCAGGATGGTGACTTTTTTTTTTTTTTCACTGGTATCAGATTTATTTTTTTAGCACAAACTCAGAAAAAAGTGAATGGCGTAATGGAGGGTATATTCAATTACTCCATTTTAATTAGTCTCCCCTAAGGTGATTGAAAATGTCAGGTAGTAACAATAATTAAAGAAAAAATGAAAATAATAATCGTAGTGAAGGGGTTAGGTAGAAGCGATATCTATCCCTTTCAGTCGGGTGATTTTACTTTTTTTTACTATATTCTTGCTTCTTCCAGGGCACCCCCTACTTATTTTTTTATTATTTCTTTTTCACACACACACACACACACACACACACACACACACAAAACGTCGAACTTTGACCTTTCCCTGTGACCCTGACTTTTCCTGGTTGTTCTCAAAATCGAATCCATTCATCCTTGGTTTACCCCAAACCCTTCCACAAAGTTTGGTCAACATCGAATAAATACTTCTTAAGTTGATCTTGCCATGTGGCCTTGACCTTAGACTTATTGTTCTCAAAAACGGTAGGTCAGCCCATTAATTGACTTTCAACGCTTCCACCAAGTTTGGCTCAAATCAGATTAAAACTGCGTTAAGTATTTTTTTCACAAAGGCACACATAAGTTGACATTTGCCATTGCTCTGTAACTTTAACCTTTGACTGATTGTTCTTAAAATTTTCTCCCGTCGTACTTGCCTTACCCCCTACTTTTGCACCAGTCTTGGTTTCAGTCGATAAAAACTTTTAAAGTTGATCTTGTCATGTGACACTGACCTTTCACTTAGTGTTCTCAAAAACAGCAGGTCAGCCCCTTGGCTGACTCTCAACCGTTCCACCAAGTATAGCTGAAATCGGATCAAAACTGTCTAGAAAAAAACGTACACTGCAACATGGTCCCTTATCTCATACTGTACACTTATTTTACTTATTTAGCCAGCTAGTGATAGAATAAAAAGACATAAGAAGACGTCGCAGTACTAAAGGTTTAAGTAAAAGTCTCTTGGCGTGGAAATGGCGTTTAAGTGTGTGTGCAGGTGTAGATAATTAAGGTTTAAGTGAGTCTTATGGCGTGGAAGTGACGTTGAAATGTAAGTCCAGGTGTAGATAATTAAGGTTTAAGTGAAAGTTGTATAGAGCTGAAGTGGCGTTGAAGTGTGAGTCCTGTGGCGTTGAAGTGGCGTTGAAGTGTGAATCCTGTGGCGTGGAAGTGGCGTTGAAGTGTGAGTCCTGTGGCGTGGAAGTGGCGTGCAAGTGTGAGTCCTGTGGCGTGGAAGTGGCGTGGAAGTGAGTCCAGGTGTGAATAATTCCAGGTGATGTCTTTGTTCCTGTCTGGTGAGGTGCGACAGGAAGCCTCGATTATTTTTGGCATAATCAGCTAATTTAGTCTGTTCCTTCTTCCTTGACCTAATGTTTTCTCCTCTCTATCACTCCCTCGTTTCTTCCTCCGCTTGTTTCCTCCCATTTCATCATCACTACCTTGCTTCCTTCTGCGTTTCTTTCTGTTTTGTTGCCTATTGTATTTGTCTGCTCATTGAGTCTGCTTTTTTTTTTCTTGGCGTAATATTTCTCGTTTTCATCATTTACTCTCAATATTTATCTTCTCCATCACTCCCTCTTTATATTTCTCTTCTCCATCACTCCCTCTTAATATTCCTCTTCTCCATCACTCCCTCTTAATATTTCTCTTCTCCATCACTCCCTCTTAATATGTTACTCTTCTCCATCACTCCGTGTTAATATATTTTTCTTCTCCATCACTCCCTCTTAATATTTCTCTTCTTCATCACTCTTAATATTTCTCCTCTCCATCATTCCCTCTTAATATTTCTCCTCTCCGTCATTCCCTCCTAATATTTCTCTTCTTCACCACTCATTCTCAATATTTCTCTTGTCTATCACTCAATATTTCTCTTGTCCACCACTCAATATTTCTCTTGTCCATCACTCAATATTTCTCTTGTCCATCACTCTTCATAAAATCTCTTCCATCACCCCATCTTAATATTTCTCGTCTCCATCACTCTTAATAATATCTCTTCTCCATCGCTTCTCCCTACGTCTATTTCCTCCCCCCCTTTTTTTTTTTTTATCACATTGTCTTTTCTTTTAATTCTACACTACTTTCTTGATGTTTTATTTTCGTCTCATCACGCCCTACTTTTCTTTCCTTCCATATTGTCTTACTGTGTCTTTACCTTTTTATTTAGTCTGTTCATACCTTTCTGACGTATATAATATTTCTCATCCCTATCAGTTCTTCGTTTTTTCTCTACGTTTCCTTCTTTTATTATAGTATACCATTGTTTTGCCATTTTTTTTTTCAATAGATAAATATGCTACTTTTTCGTGCAGCCTAGATTTAACATTTCCAAGTCGAAAAACTTATTCTAAACTCAATAAAGTCGTCAGGAGATTACAAAAATAATATAGAAAAATACTCTCTCGGATCGAAGGGGAACAGGTAATCCTTCAGGTAGAGAACTGATGTAAGGAAAAGGCAGCACAATGTAGAACTGCCGTAAAATCAGTGCGGTATGTAATTTTTTTTTCTCCACTTGTTAAATCTGCTACGAGTTTTGTTTCACCTTCCTTCCAAAATTAAGTCCTTTGCTAAGATGACGTGTTGCTGTGGTCTTTCTGCTGCCCAGGCGAATTTGATTTATAGTGTTAAAGGGGTTTTCCTCTGGGGGGGTATTGAGGGAAATGTTACACCTCTTCATTTTGAAAACTCTCTCTCTCTCTCTCTCTCTCTCTCTCTCTCTCTCT
>JAGKTI010012293.1:12089-24849 GCA_018397915.1 Birgus latro | reverse complement strand
GTACCTTCCACCTGGTTTGCCTGGGCCTCAACCTGTACCTTCCACCTCGTTTGCCTGGGCCTCAAGTTTGGCGTGTCAGTTCTGCTGGTGTATGAAAATCATTGGTAGAACATAGAACACCAGCTAAACAGTTTCATTTCAAAACGATATAAGTACAGAATCTTCTAATGCCATTGTGCGCTTGGTAAAATTTAGTGCGTGTTCTGGGGAACGCAGGCTGGTGAGGGATACACTGCACCTTGGCAATGAGTATGAAGTAGTTTATAGTGCATGTGATCATGTTACGATGGACTGTCAAAAAAAAAGAAAAAAAAAGAAAAAAGAAAAAAAAAGACACCAGGCTACAGACAAACTGCAGGGCAAAATACCATCTTTGCCGCTTGCTGTTGCACGCAGCAAGTCCTAGGTTATCCTGGTATGAAAGCTATGTCAAGCAGCCTAGGTTTGCCAATAACATCTGCCCATGCTTTTCTAGGCAAGAAAAAAAAGAGTGATTAAAACTGCCAAGTCAAAGTATGATGAGTATAATAAACATATTATTGATGCTATATTTGACTATTATGAAAATTAACTTGGTATTTTACCAGATATGAATAGGATTTTGTCAACTCAGGTAGAATCTGATGGTACATGGATGACAAGAATAGAGAATAGACAGAATCTTCTCAACTACTGACCAGTATCACTGACCAGTGTTGTAAATAAGATACTAGAAAAGCTGATACGAAAAATTTGGATAAACCATCTACAACACAGTATGATAATAGAAAGGCAGTTCAGTTTTAGAAAGGGAAAATCATGTGTTACTAATCTATTAAGCTACTATGACAAAGTTAAAGAAACATTACAGAAAAGAGAAGGATGAGTGGACAGTATCAATTTAGAATTAAAAAAGAAAGCATTTGACACAGTACCACACCAAAGACTTTTATGAAAACTGTACCATCAAGGAGGTATCCAAGGCAACCTGAACTGTTGGATGCAGGATTTTCTCAGAAAAACGGAAATGAGAACAATACCAAGGGGAAATTACTAATCATGGAGTGAAGTGGCTTACAGAGTTCCACAGGACTCAGTGCTGGCACCAATTATGTTTTTAGTATGCCTGTATATATATATGACACAGACAGTAACACTGGAAATGGAAGCTATCTAAATATGTGTGCACCTAATTCAAAAATACAAAGGAAAATTAATAACACAGATTCTTGCAGACAGCTACAAGGAGAATTAAATAAACTTCATGAATGGAGCAAAAAATGGCAAACAGAATCTAATGTGGACAAGTGTCATGTAATTGGTAGAGAGTTGGCTTGCGGTCCCGTGGGACCCAGGTTCGAATCCTCGCTGGTGCAGGGAACAGTTTAAGGATTTGAATTTCATTAAATCAGGCTTTACTGATTTACAAGAAGACCCGCCGACATGTCGTAAAAATGACCCCGCTAATACCAATACACCAGTCCTGTATGAGACAGCCCTAGCATGTATTCAATATGGACGGTGGGTGTTAAGCGCCGAAGTGGTGACATGTAGATTGTAGGAAGACGACTGGGCCTTGATAGCAGGCTGTGAAGCCTATGCCCAGAGTCAGACACATAAAAAAAAAAAAAAAAAAAAAAAAAAAAAGTTTGGTAAAAGTGAAAAAAGACCAGATTGGGATTATATGTTAGGAAGATCAACCCTACCCATAACAGAAAGGGAGAAAGACCAGGGAGTGATTATTAAGAACAAACTATCTCCGGCTGACCACATCAGTGAGAAGGTACATAACATGTATACACTGCTTGCTAATAAGAGAATAGCATTTACACATTTAAATGAAGACATGCTGGGAAAGATAATAACATCATTCATCAGACCAACCAAGGAGTATGCATCAATTGTCTGGAATCCTCATCTCAAAAAACACAAAGATCCATCCATCCATCATCCAATCCTACATTGCCCCATGACAAGCGTAGAAGCCTGGGGCTAGGCAAGTTGGTCCTGACATTTAAGATGAGAGTGACCAGCCTCACTCATCCCTGAGTGGTATTAGTGAGCAATAAACCCCAACCACCCCTTGGATATAAACCTTCACCAGCTCAATCTGACTGAAATTCTGTAATTACCCACTAAACCACCAGGTGCCAAAATTTGGTTATATCGTTATCACCCATAGTAAATGATTTCCTGGTGTACAGGAAACCATTTGGCTTGTCACTCAGTTCAGAGTCACCCATAGGGAGAAGGAAGAGGAAAGAATGAAGGAAAGAAGGATAGAAGAGGGAGTGTAACGTCACCTATAAGCAGAAGGACGAGGCAATAACACACTATTTCATTTGGTAGTGCACTAGACTGATCAGTTGCCTTATCTGGGAAACTGAATTTCCTTACATCTTTATTGCCTCTCTTTTTATGTAGTTTTTTGCAGTGTCCTCTTGCTGATGCTTCCCCACAGGTTATATATTCATTTATGTCTATTTTCTCTTTACCTGAGATGCATTTATATAGCACAGTCATGTCTCCTCTTTTCCTTCTCTCCTGTAGTGTTGGTAGATTCAGTTTTTTAAGTCTTTCTTAGTATCCTAGATCCCTTAAGCTTAGTACCCATCTTGTAGCTGCCTTTTATACTTGTTAAAACACACACACACACACACACACACACACACACACACACACACACACACACACACACACACACACACACACACACACCTACTGTTGATTTGACTCATCCTGCTAAGGATAACAAAATCAACATCAAACCTGGGGAGTAACCTACAAAAAACTACCTTACTATGGCTTTCCTTGAACTTCCTAATAAGGTCACTGTTGTTCCTGAGTAACCCCAGTTTGTCTGGCCGAGCAGATTCATCAACGAAAGGCAAGCAATCATTCTCGCAGGGCAATCCTGTGCAGTGAACTGACATTTCCTTGCAGTATACAGTGCCTTGCTCCAGTGCAGAGTATGGAAGAGTGTGAAGGCTTGGTTCCTGGATGGATGCCACATCTGCATCTCTCACCTTGGTAACAGGGAGACCATAGTAGGCTAAGCATCACCTTGTTATCCGCTTATATGGTTACCACTCAGGTGTCCTAGGTTACAGGAAATCATCAAGCTTGTCACTCAACAAAGAGCCACTTGAAGTGGATGGGAGGGTAATTAAAAAGATATGATGGAGGGAAGGAAGAGGAAGAGAGGGCAGACACAGAAAATAAATGAAACAGATGTTGGAAGAAGCAGGCGACACTACAAGTGAGTGGATGATGCTCACCACCAGTTACCACCTAAGGTCCCTATACTGTACTTCTTAATTATCTCCTTTAACCTGCCAGAAGCTAATTATTGGTTCTTACCACAGTAACAAAAACTGAATTCTCTGAAGCAGTGTTGACTAAATCATGATGAAGGGAGTAATGAAGTTGTGGTGATGATAAGGATAATGTAATGATGACAATGATGGTATAGTAAATATAGGTGTAGGACTAATGATGGTTTGGCTGCATAGAGAGGATGGAGAGAGAGAGAGAGAGAGAGACTAATAAGGAGCGTGTATGCAAGTGAGGTGGAGGGGGGAGGAGGAGGATGAGGCTGAGGATGAGATGGAGGGATGGAGTGGAGAAGTAGAGGGGTGTGTGAGCTGGGAATGAGGCAGTAAAGTGGCACTGGACAGGGTGACATAGAGGCGATATGTTTGTGGCCATCCCTTGGATTGAGGCATCTGGCAACAGATAGACAGACTAATGATGAAGATGTTGATTACAAAAGTGGTGATGCTACTGATGATAATGATAGTGATGTTGATGGTGATGATGCATGTGGTAATGATAGTGATAATGATGAGCATAATTATAATACAATAATGATAATAGTAATGCTAAGAAATGATGACAATGATGCTACAAACATACAGCATACAGCTTACCTTCATATCCAGCGTATGCTGTGGTCTGTTCTGTATGACCGAGTTGACAGTAAGTGTGACTGAACGTACTGAACGGAACAATCCCGGTCTCTTGCCATGACCAATCACACCCTCAACCTTCACAGCCAACTGGGACGATGTCTGAAAAGCAATTCATAGGATAATGTATTACAGCCTTCACCATTCTCTCCAGTGATGTATTTTTCTCTCTATTCTTGCATTTTTAATGCTATCATGTTCATCTCAAGAGACTTTTCACACTCGAAGAGTTGGATACAGTCTTCACTATCCTGTTCCATATGACAGATCTTTCCAAAGTTGAGTACAGTACTATACAGAGACCTGAGACAGGTTTGAGGTATGGGGTTCTGAGGCGATGGAGTGGAGAGTTAGTGGTCTTCACCACCTAGGATTAACTCCTTGAGTAGTGCCTCATCTTTGAATCCCTCAAAGCCATCAGAATCCACAAATTTTGCACCATAATTATTAGCAGAAATGGGCTCAGGTACACAATAACAAAATTTTTTAGCCCCAAAATGTGTGATAATGACAGAAGTGCAAATACAGTAGATATCTAGCAGTGATAACGAAAACTGCAATAACCAAGTGATCACTGTACAGTAACTTAATGATACCATCTAGTCCTATACAGTGATCCCTTGGTTATTGCAGATAACTGGTACTGCACCTAGTGCATGATAATGAAACTGTGTGATAACAAGAGCACACAGCCTATGGGATTTATCTTAATTAGTACTGTGCACCCCCCTTGTAAATGCAAATTTTTCTGTTTACAACAATTTAGAACCACTAAATACTGTACATACATACATACTGTTATGGTAAGCATAAGGAACACACACACAGGCACAGTTAGGTTAATAGAAAATGATGAAATGGGTACAACAAGGAAGAAACATGTACACCCGAAGGCAATGGTTTTTCCGCCTCTAGTAGCCGGAGTCGCGGTCAGTGAACGACCGGGTGATCGGACACCCCACACCCACTGCCCCTACCCCAACCCAAGTGTAGGCGTTGTTGAATAGATGTGGAATGGCTTAAGCTGGTAATGTTACAATGTGCCATGATTTTTTTAAAGGCAATCAGAACCAGTGAGGGGTAAGTACATCAAGGTATTTAATATGTAATACTGTACTGTTAACCACAACATATGAGAAAGGCACAAAAATGAAAGAAGACCAGCAATGTATTATGTGTTATTGTCTATATACTTACATCCTCTATTACAGTAATCTTCCCACTATCCAACGTAATAGACCCAAAGGCATGTCTGGAAAGTGGTCATGTCCGGATACTGGGCCCTGAAGCTCCAGCACCGGTCGATTCCTGACCCTAACCTAACCTAACCTAAATCAGAAAACCACCTACCTACCTCCCTACCGGACATGCATAGCACTTATTTAAGACCCCATTCACATAAATAATGGACACAAAGCATGAATTAATTAAATTTTAACCAAAAAATGATGATTTTGTGGTGAGTAAGGCAGAGGTGTTCACCACTTGGCAGCATAGTGGAAGAAAGTATTGAACATGGCAGTCACTAAGAAAATCACCCTTTCTCACATCTTATGCACTAAAATATTGGATACAAAGCATCAAATAAATAAACTGTTACCAGAAAATGATGGTTTTTAGGTGAGTAAGGCAGAGGTGTTTACCACTTGGCAGCATAGTGGTAGTAAGTATCGGACATGGCAGTCACTATGAAAATCACCCTTTCTCACATCTCATGCACTAAAATATGGGATACAAAGCATGAAACAAATAAATTGTTACCAGGAAATGATGGTTTAGAGGTGAGTATGGCAAAGATGTTCACCAGTTGACTACATAGTGAACGTAAGTAAGAACATGAAAATCAACAAGGAAATCACCTTTTTCACAGCCTATGCACTCAAATATGGGACACAAAGCATGAAATAAATAAAATGTAACCAGAAAAATTATGATTTAGAGGTGAGTAGGGCATAACATGTTCACCAACTGATAGCTTAGTGAACGAAGGTAAAAGACATGATAATCGCTGAGAAAATCACCTTTTTCACAGCCTATGCACTCAAATATGGGACACAAAGCATGAAATAAATAAATTGTAACCAGAAAAATTATGATTTAGAGGTAAGGCAAATATGTTCACCAGCTGACAGCTTAGTGAACGTAGGTAAGAGACATGATAATCACCACGAAAATTATCTTTTTCACAGCCTGTGCACTCAAATATGGGACAGAAACCATGAAGTAAATAAAATATAACCAGAGAATGAGGATTTAGAAGTGATTATGGAAAATATTTGGCAGCTGACAGTGTACTTACATGTACGTGGTGGCTGTTACGAACATTATCCCCACCTCTAAGGCTTTGACAGTGGTGATAAATGATCTTGAAGCATGTACAGTAATCCAGTGTTTAACTGTACTTAATCCTTAGCACTGTGAATTATGACTGTTTAAACAAAAATGAACAATACTGTACCGCCAACCGTTTACTCATCAAGCAGTTGTGAGATAACTGGCGGGAGGGGAAGAGCGCGGGAGGGGAAGAGTGCGGGAAGGGATTGTTAACATGGCTGTTTGGCGCCGCACACCAAATTCAAACTTATGGGGAGGGGGGGGATCAGATTCCCCCCCCCAATTTTTTGGCATTTTTGGACTCTGAACGTCCCAGCCAACGATGTCCGAACAGTGAGGTGTCCAGTTATTGGTCATCTGGAAAGTAGGGTGATTACTAATGTTACATATAAGTAGAGTATAGTATAGTGAACAACATCTGTTGAAAGATATTATATATGCCTTTTTTCATCCATTCTCCCTCCCAGTTCCACCATCCTACTCTCTGGGTTCCCGTCTCCACAGAACATCTCTTTTAACCCACCCTTTGTTAACCAACATAAACTAAGATAATGATGAAATTATCCATCATGTATTGATCATATTAATATTACCATACACTTTTGTACTAAGCACCAACAAATCAATAACATACAATACTTCGGTGTGCCTGCCAACTATTTCATCCTGTGACATACACACTGCAAGTTGGACCTTGTGTTACAAGGACATATGGTTATTTATCGTTAACACAGGTGGTGTATGGTTTTGGACGTCCATTAATACATATTAACGTGGCAATTTAAGCCTCACATTATAAACATGTAAGGTTTATGTTCCTTTATTGGATGAACGAAACGAATCAGGGATCAGCTCTGATGAACCACAAACTCTCTGCCTTAATACAAACATGCCGAGCTCTTGTCAAAACAGTGACACAATATCATTATGTATTAGAATGACCCATATTCAGTCACATATAAATATATAATGACACTGTCACTATTGTGACAAGAGGTCGGAATATTATCACTTAAGCAGAAAGTTTGTGGTTCGTCAGAGCCGACTCCTAATTCGTTCTCTTCATCCAATAATGAAAGGAACATAAGCGTTATGTGTTTATAATGTAAGGCTTTAATTGCCACAATATTAACTAATGGACATCTAAAACCACACATAACCTGTGTTAACGATAAACAACCGTATGTCCTTGTAACACAAGGTCCTGAGTATGTCATGTAACAGCTTACAACAGGACGAAATAACTGGCAGGTATACTGAAGTACTGTATGTTACTGATTTGTTGGTGCTTAATACAGAGGTGTATGATAATATTAATATCATCAATACCTGATGGATCATTTCATCATTATTTTAGCTTATGCTGGTTAACAAAGGGCGGGAGTGGAGGACGAGAGTGTAAAAGAGATGTTTGGTGGAGACAGGAACCCAGGGAATGGAGGCAATCTGGAGGGATTTGGAAGGCTGTGCTCCAATGAGTTGGAGAGTCAAAGGCTGCGGCTCACAGACCTGCTCTCAGACACTGTCTCGCCACTCGATAGGGGAGGTGGGAGCGACAATGGATGAGAAAAGTCATAATATCTTTCAACAGATGTTGTTCACTATACTATACTTATTTGTAACTTTATACAGTAAAACCTTGATATAACGGACTTCAGTAGACCGGAATTCGCTTTTATCGGACTCGAGGAGCTACCGGACTAAACTCCTATATATCGGAAAAAGTCCGATATAGCCAGAAAGCAGTCCGGACTGCCTGACAACTTCAGCTATGTTCACCACAATAAGACAAGTAAAAGACATGTTTTTCAGTGCACAGTACAGTATTATTATACCATTTGATTAATGTAGTGAAGGTATAACACAGTACAATACTGCAATGGTGGTGAAAACTACCGATGCAATCCGGACTAATGTCTGATATATTGGAAAAAGTCCGGATTAGCAGGGGTAAGTCCGGATGTCGCTTTTATCGGAAAATCGCATATTTCGGACTGGCCTGAGCCCCAATTAGTCCGTTATAGTGAGGTCTTACTGTAATAGAGGACATAAGTATATAGACTATCTATCTATCTATTGCCAGACGCCTCAATCCCGCACAAGGTGGCCACAAACAAATCGCCTCCATGTCACTCTGTCCCCTGCCATTTCACTACCACGCTCCCAACTCACACCCCCCTCACTCATATACCTCTCCACTCCATCCCTCCATCTCATCCTCAGCCTCCCCCTCCCTCTCGCCCCCTCCACCTCACTCACATACACTCTCCTCATCAGTGTTTCACTCTCCATCCTCTCCACATGCAAAAACCACCTTAATGTGTTTCTCCTAACGCTTCCCATCACGTCCTCAACCACACCACAACACTCCTTCACTTCCTCATTTGTTAGTCTGTCTCTCCATGTGACTCCACATGCTCCTCTCAAATAACTCATTTCCACTGCTCTCACTCTTGACTTCTGTCCTTCCAACAGGGTCTAAGCTTCACTTCCATATGTTAGAGTTGGTATCACAATACTGTCATGTAACAACTTTTTCACTTCCATGCTCACCTCCCTGTTTCTTATCACTGCTTTCAACGAACCAGCAACCTTTCTTCCCTGTTGCACCCTTTCGAGCACTTCACCCTCCAGACTTCCATTCTTACTCATCACACTGCCCAAGTACTTAAATTCACTCACATTCTCCATACCCTTCCCATCCAATCTCACTGTACACTCACTGGCTTCACTTCTCTCGAAGACCATCACTTTACTCTTCCCTACATTCACCTTTAGATTCCATTTCTTACACACTCTCCCAAACTCATCTACCAAACCTTGCAGCTCCCCTTCGTCTTCGCTCAACAACACAGTATCATCTGCAAACAACAGTACGGGGAGTTTCCAAACACTGCCCTCTCTCACTAGGGCCGCTCCAACATCCACTGCCCGACCTTATATCTCTTTTATAACCCCATCCATGTACAGACTGAACAACCATGGAGACATGACACATCCTTGTTTCAATCCAACCTTCAAATGGAAAGATTCACTCAGTTTGGCATCCACACACACTGCAGCCTTAGCACCCTCATACATACTCGTCACTGCCTTCAACAACTTCCCATCCACTCCATATATTCTTAATACCTTCCACAGACCTTGTCTATCCACCCTGTCATATGCTTTCTCCAGATCCATGAAGGCTGCATACAACTTCTTGCCCTTCTCTAGAAACTTTTCCACTAAGGATCTAAGAATGAATATCTGGTCTACACACCCTCTTCCCTTCCCAAAACCTCCTTGTTCTTCTCCAACTAATTCCTCTGTATTTTCCTTAACTCTGTCAATAAGTATCCTACCATATACTTTTCCTATTACACTGAGAAGGCAAATGCCCCTATGATTACCACACACTGCTTTTTACCCTTTTCCTTTGTACAGTGGAATAATTATACCTGACTTCCAATCTTCTGGGACTCTACCCTCCTCTCAAGCCAATCTGCACACCTACCACATCCATTCTATTGCTATCTCTCCCCCATGGTTCAGCATTTCGCCACACACTCCATCAATTCCTGGGGCTTTCCCCATTTTAACTTTCTTCATTGCTTCCACCACTTCCATCCTGGTGATTTCTTCCTCTCTTCTCACAACCCTCCTTCTCCCTGCCATTCCCCAGCCACTTATACTTGCATTACTTTCATTCTCTATGTTCAACAGTTCATTAAAGTGTTCTCTCCATCTGTTTACTTTTTCTCCCTTCTCCACTAGTAATCTACCATTTTTATCTTTCACACCCCCACTGACTTTGTTGGCACCCTGTCTAGCTCTCTTTACCTCCTTCCAGAACATTTTCTTACATTCCCTCCACTTTGCACTCAAATTCCTTCCAAATTCCTCATCCACTCTCTTCTTACTCTCTCTTACTAATCCTTTCACCTCTCTCCTCCTCACTACATATAACTCTCTCGTCCGTCTCTCAGCTTCTTCATCGCCCCTGTTCCTCATCCACTCATTATATGCTTTCTTCATTTGTGCCACAGCCTCTCTCACCTCTTCAGTCCACCATGCTGTTCCCTGAACCCCCTTTCATCTTCTCTTCACCCCACACACCACCTCACATGCTGCACAGATTTCTTCTGTGAATACCTTGCACACACCTTCCACATCCCCCATCTGCTCCAATCTATATTTACCCAATCGCTCCTCCACTTCCCTTTTATATTCAGCCTTTATTCCATCCTCTTGTAACTTTTCTACCCTCCTTGTAACAAATACTTCCTCCTGTCCTTCCCTTCTTCTCTTCCTCCATCTTGTTTGGATTCTGATTCTGGCCACCACCAAGTGGTGGTCAGAAAGTCCACTCCCCCAACTTCTATATACTCTTGCATCCATTACACATCTTCTCATCCTTTCATCCACACACACAATCATTGCCTTCCGTTCATTCATTCCACCTCTCTTCTCAACACTCACCATGTATACCTATATAGACAATACCATATAATACATTGCTGGTCTTCTTTCACTTTCGTGCCTTTCTCATATGTTGTGGTTAACAGTATTACATATTAAATACCTTTGTATACTTACCCCTACTGCATGGCACATTGTAACATCACCAGCTTTGGCCGCTCCACATCTATCCAACAATGCTTACATTGGGGATGGGGTAGGGGAGGTGGGCGTGGGGTGTTCAATCGCCCGGTCACTCACTGGGTGCAACTCCGGCTATGCGGGGGGGGGGGGGGGGAAAGGTAGTGCTTTTGGGTGTACCATACAGAGATCTGAGATGGGCTTAAGGTAAGTGGTTCTGAGGCTAGGGGGTGGATAGAGAGTGGTATCCACCACCGGGGATTAACTCCTCAAGTAGGGCCACATCTGTGAATCCCTCAATGGCATCAGAAACCACAGATTTTGCACCATCATTGTTGACAGAAACCAGCTCAAGTGACGATAACAACTATTTTTTGCCCCAAAATGCGTGACAATGGCAGGAAGGCATGTTTTCATCAAGCAGTGATGATGAAAACTGCTATAACCACATGTGTGATAACCAAAGGATAAGTGTATTAAAACCTGTGGCAATACCAAAAATATATAACACAATATACAAAGGATTGCCCCCCCCCCACAAAAAAAAAAAGAAGAAAACAGCGACAGATAATCCCTTATGACTCAATTTGAAGCACCTGGCTGTGGAACTAAGTTACTGTTGTCCAAAAAATCTAAAGGTAGGAGAACAACTTCTCCCCCCATCAGCATTATGAAGGAAAAATGGCTCGTCCCCTCAAAAGGATAGTTACTACAGTATTACATTTAAAAAAACTCTGGTTAGATTACATTACAAAGGAAGAAAAAATGTTTAATATTTGTAGCTACATAGATTACAATTTGGGTCTAGACAAACTGGCTTAGATCACCTTATAATGAAGTATTTAGGCTCCTACAAGTTAATTAAGCAAGGTTAGATTATTATGGAGTGGATGGTTAGACTAGGCCATATTGGGTTGGGTTTGGGCAGGATAGTTTTGAACAGGTCAGGTTAGGTTATGAAGGAAAAGGGTACAGGTAGTTTATGTAGGAAAAGGGTCAGGTTAGGTGGGGTTTGTGAGAAGGGATGAGCTCGGTTAGATTAAGTTAGATTATGTTTTGTTTGGTTAGAACAAGTCAGATTAGGTTAATATAGATTTGCTTCGGTCTGATTAGATTAAAAAGAAGAGTCTATAAACACTAAGCCAATGACGTCACCAAACAACAACACCGGGCAAGATGTGGCAGCTACAATTAAGAACAATGAGGATGAAGTATTAAGTACCTAAAAGAAGTCAAGGTAATGTTTTAGGTCACTGATTTTCATCTGAAAACAAGAGAAGACATATCAGAGAAGTTTATCTATGGTCAGACGCCATAATCCCATAAGGGCTGGCCGTGTTTTTGAGTTAGTGGTTTTACAGGGAGGGGCATTAATCCTCTGCCAACCCACTTGCTGACATTTAGGGAACACGTGTGAGTTACATGGTTACCACCCGGCATTGTAAATTATTTCCTGGCTTACAGGAAACCATTTGGCTTGTCACTCAGTGTAAAGCCACCTACAAAGGAAATTAGAATGACAGAAAGTGACAGGAATGATGAGAGAAATAGGAGGAGAGGAGGGTAGACTTAGAAAAACAATGACAGAGGTGAAGGAAGTAGTAGGCAACACTACATCAAGTGAGTGGATGATGGTCACCACCACCTACCACAATGTAGCTTATCTATCTATCTATTGCCAGACGCCTCAATCCCGAACGGGGTGGCCACAAACAAATCGCCTCCATGTCACTCTGTCCCCTGCCATTTCACTACCACGCTCCCAACTCACACCCCCCTCTCTCATATACCTCTCCACTCCATCCCTCCATCTCATCCTCGGCCTCCCCCTCCCTCTCGCCCCCTCCACCTCACTCACATACACTCTCCTCGTCAATCTTTCACTCTCCATCTTCTCC
>JAGKTI010012292.1:0-10074 GCA_018397915.1 Birgus latro | reverse complement strand
ATCCCATCCCATCCTTTGCTATCTCATCTGATCCCATCCCATGCCATGCCATCCCATCCCCTTCCAACGCTTAGTCTAATGCCTGGATTTCACCGTCGCTGCAAGAACAAAACTCTATATTTACCCAAGCTAATTAATAGAGGAGAGCAAACACAACACCCATTTTTGCTCGCTAGTGAATAGAAGCCGGTGGGGATAGATGGAGAAAGAGAGAGAGAGAACGAAGAGCGATAAGATGGAGACTGTGAATGTGGAAGTGGAAGTTAAACAGGGAATGAAAGAGGGTGTGGTATATGATTTAAAAATAGAGAGAATGTGAGTGGGTTAGAGAGACAGAATGAGTGAGGGTGTGTTATATGATGTAGAATAAGGAAGAACGAGTGTGAGATAGTCGACTAGATAAAGCAAGGATAGAGAGTGGTAATATAGGACTAGGGGAATAAGAGAAGCCCACCCGAACTAATAGACATAGATGAACAAATTATTATTTATTTAGAGAAAGAAGAAAGTAAAGTAAGCAAGGATTGTGATACGGAACATGTGCAGAATGAACGTTTATAACAGAGAGAGAAAGAGACAGAGTTAGATAGAGACCTTCAGGCGTCAGCGAGTGGACAGAACTCAGACAGACGGAAAGAGAATGTCAAAAACCTGGAGGGAAAAAAGGAAGTGACGGAAAACAACCAGCCAAGAGCGAGACGGATGAAATATGGAGAGAGTCTGAAGGCCGAGGAAAACAAAAGTTGAAGAACAGGGAAACTTTGGGTGACGCCTTTGTTACTTTTATTTTTTACTACTGACAGAAGGAGACAGCTCGTGGGGACGCGGTTAATCCTCATTCCTTCCAAGATTTCCCAGTGGCTTGTAAAATCATCTAGTTTGAACGAAGTAAAAATCGTCCTGGATTAGCCATCGTAGAAGAAATAAATCGGCCCCTGATATTTAACCCCTACAGTAGGATGACGTGTGTTGAAGTCTGACTTTCCTAGTTCCAGACGATTTTATTCGGTTTTCGAGAGACTTTCCGAACTGAAGAGAGACTTAGGCACGAGAGGGATATTGTCGTGCAATAAACTCGAAAGGAAAAGCTAACGAAATAGTGGACAGAGAATACAGAAAAAGAAACATTAAATAAGAAAAACAATAAGAATAGGCAGAGAACTAGGACGATGGAAAATGACAACAGACTGACATACAACAAAGAGAGATAGTGAGAAACAGAAAGTCGAGAGAAATATAGAACATACGAAAGAATACAAAGATACATAAAGAACAGATAAAAGTTATGACACAAAGAATTAACAAATCATCGTGAGGATTGAAAATGAAGACAGACATATGACAGAAATCGAAATGGAGAAAGAGAATGTCGAGAGAAATATAGCTCATATGAAAGGTCACAAAGATATACGAAGAATTAAAAAAAAAAAAAAAAAAAAAGAGAAAAAGAGAGTTTCAAAAAATCGAGAGGATGGAAAATGAAAGCCTTGAAATAAGAAAGTCGGATTTGCGAAACAGACAAACTCGAGAAGAAAAACAGACAGACAAAGGAGAGAGAAAGCTTGGAGATAGACAAGGAAATTAACGAGAAATGAAGTGAATAAAAAATGCATATTTATTGAGAGATTGAAATGCGAACGAGACAAAGATGAGAGAGAGAGAGAGAGAGAGAGAGAGAGAGAATCAACCCCTGCAATACTGTGACACCTTTTATATTTATTTTTATTTTCATATTTATGTTTATAATTATGCTGAATAAAATCGTCAGTCGGTACCAAAGTTAAAAGAATCACGAGAAAGATAAGTTAGAAAAAAAATTTAAATAGGATACATAAAACAGGAAAAAAGAGAGATAATTAAAGAGAAAAGAGAGAAATAAGAAGTAAACAAAGTGCCAAGACAAAGGGAGAATGATAAATGCAAGAGGAGGATAAAGGAGTGGATGAGAGCTGAAATAACGAGAGTGGGGAGAGAGACGAAGAGAGAAAGAGAGAAAAGGGAGGAGAAAAGAAATATATTATGCAGTAAAGTGAAGGAAAGAAAGAGAGAAAAAAGAAGGAAAAGTGAGTGATAACTGAGCAAAGAGATGGTGAGAGAAAGAGAGATAACGGAGGAGAAAAGAACTACATTATGCGCTAAAGTGACAGAGAAAAAAAAGAAAAGAAAAAATGAGTGATAACTGAGCAAACAAAATGATGGAAAGAAGAAGAGAAGGAATGAGGAGAAAAAAAAGGATGAAAAGGAGATAATTCAAAGAAAATGTAAATAAACGTAAATGAAAGACAGAAGGAACAGAGAAGAGAGGAAAGGAAGAGTGAAGCTTGGATAAACGCAAAGGAAAGAGAAAGAAATAAAAGGGGAGGAAGGAAGGAAGGAAACAAGACGAGATAAACTGGATAAACGTAGAAGAATAGCTGAAGAATAAGAGAGAAGGAAAGACGAGAATAAGAGGGAATATATTATGAGACAGATTTGTGTTGCAAAGAGAATATTAGATTACGCAAGCAGAAAATACAAGGAAGGAACACAAAAAGAAGAGGGGAAAGAGGAAAGGAATGGAAAATTTTGTGGGAAAGCCATTATGATGTAAAGACAAATATCCTGAAAGGTGAAAGACAACAGAAGAAGAAGGAGGAAGAGAAGGAGGAGGAGGAGGAGAAGATGAAGAAGAAAAAGAACAAAAGGAGGAGGAGGAGGAGGAGGAACAAGAATTTGGTGGTAGGGAAACTGGAACATAAAAACGAATTCAATATACGCGAACGAGAGACGAAGGAAGAGAGGAAGAGACGAATGGGGGAAAAAAAAAATAGAAAATTTCCCGTGTTAAAAGAAAATTGATTGCACATCCATGAATGACAGAGGGAAAGAAAGATTAATTAAAAAGAGATGGAAGGGAGACAAAAAGAAGTGAAGAATACTGAATGTACGTAAACAAGAGAGACAGAGACAGAGACAGAGAGAGGTATAAACTAAAGAGAAAAGAAAATAGAGAAAAAATATAAGAAAAGAAAAAAAATATATGAAACTATGATAAAAAAAATTGTGGTATAGAAAGAGCGAACTGAAACAGAAGTAAAGAAGAGAGTAAGGGAAGAGACAAGAGAATTGAGAAAAAAGTATAATGTAAAGAAAATAAAATACGTATGCGAAAGAAGGAAGGAAAGAAAGAGGAAGAGGAGGAGGAGGAAGAGGAAGAAGAGGAGGAGGAAGAAGAAGAATATATGATGAAGAAAACGTGGTGTAAAGAGAAAACTAAATATGCTAAAGCCCTTCAGTAAGATTATATTTTTCCTTCTCATTTTTTTCCACCTGCTGTCTGAAGAATCTATTTAACAACGGCGAGACGTATTATGTTATCAGGGTTAGAAATAGTCTCCACAAGCCCATCCACTTCTAGAATTATTTCCTCCCCAGAATTAAGTGAATTCGTCTAATGGTAGCTGAAATTAAGAACAAAAAGTGGGTTAAAAAAGAAAGCAATGTTAGACCTATCCCTCTCACTGAGACCCTAAGTTTTTACATTTTATTCTCGTTGCCAACAAGTGATTTTATTTTCTAACTCCTTGTATTGTAATTTTCGTTTATGCTTGTTATCTCCAAACTGTTTTAATGAACTCTGGAGAAGTCTGTCAAATTGGAGAGGTGAGATAAAGCCTTCAATTTCCCGCTCACTACATGCTGAGGGAAATCGTCTGGATGTAGCTAGAATAAATTATAGAACATGTCACCGGAATGCAAGAATTAACAGACTTTCAGACTAGAGGACTAATCCATCATCTACAAAAGTTTACTCTGTTCACTTTAACTTGGCGTAAAATTTTCATCTGTCCTTCTTGAATGTTGAGCTGTAACAAGAGATTAACACTAATAATGCGGTGCTAGTCACGAAAAAGTGCTTTGGAAGACTGCAGGCTATATAAAATGTTGAACTTCGGGAAACAGACAACATTAGGGCAAAAATCTAATACCAAGTTAGGGTGAATGTGGTATAGTTAGTAAAGTCGTGTGGAGACAACATAAATAAAGGAAGCCATCGTCGTACCGAAAACAATAAAGAACAAACAATTCCTAAAAGCGCAAGAGAAAAAAAAAATGGATCACAAGGACTTTACAGGACGAAATAAAGAAAAAGGAAAGAGGAAAATAAATGTGAAACGTGCCTTGATCGAAAGAAAAAGAGACTCCGTCGAAAACGTGACAGAGAGGCGAAGCGAAAAAAATAGGGACCGATTGCTGGAAGGAGAAAGACAGGAAGAAAAAGAGTGAGGAAAACAGAGGGGGATAAAAGGAGAGAAAGAGCGACAAAGAGAGAATGAGAGAGTAAGACAGGAAGAGAAAAAGAGCGACGAAAACGGAGAGGGAGAGTGAAAGGAAGAGAACGAGCGACGAAGATAGAATAAGAGAGTAAGATGGTCAGAGGTAAAGGGGGAGAAGAAATGAAAATAGACAGACATGATAAATGAGAGAGGAAGAGAGATAGAATGAAACAAGCAGAGATAAAAAAGAGAGTGAGACAGAGAGAGAGACCGACAGGTGTAAAGATAGAGAGGAAGATAACGTAAAGACAGAGAGAGAGAGAGAGATACTGGGAAAGGAAAGAAAAACAGACAGATAGAGGCAGACTTACGGAAATACAGAGAAAGAGAGGGATAAATTTGATGGACAAGCAGAAACTAACTAGGAGAGACATAAGAAATAGAGGCGTGTGTCATATATCTGAATATAGAAGGACGAAAAAAATGATAGATTGATAGATAGATAGATAAACAGACAGACAGACACAGGGATATATGCAGAGAAACAGAAGGAAGCAGAAGAGAGACAACCACATAACTAGGGAGACAGAGTGAGAAAAAAACGTGAAACAGCCAGACAGACACACACGTAACGGGGACAGAGACCGAAGAGACAGACAGAAACAGTCACACAGAATTACAGAGACAGACAGACATAGACAGAAGCAGAGATGAGACTAAAGAGAGATATCGAGGGGTAACTAAGGAGAATCTCTTACCTTTATCTGGAGGTCCCTCGTCGCTTGGTTTAGTACACTTGACTAGACACTCCTCAGGTCCTTCACGTCGTAATAACAGTGACCTCACCTTCACCTCTCAATATCCGACTTTTACACTGCTATTTTCTTGTGCAAAAAGTATTAAGATTCTCGAAAAGTTTACTAAAGCACTTCCGTTACCTGGGACAATTATTAATTCACATTTCGTTTAATTTTCAGTGCTGTGTCGCTTGTAATTTAAGTTTCTGAGTAATAGCTTCAGTTAATTACATGTGCTAACACTTTATCAAATTAAAAGTGCTGTTCTGTAAACTACAGAAGTTTCTTTTAAAACAAATACTAACACTTTATCAAGTTTCACGTGCAATTTTATTCATCCGTTTCTTCTAGTACAATTTTGCTTAGAATTTATACCAGTTTCAGTGAAGCACAAATGCCAGCACACAATCAAGTATTCACTAACACACACACAAACACCGTGAAGTCCTTAGTCAGCTAAAACATCCAACCAGCGGGCACCATTATCACCGAAAGTGTAATGTCGTCAAGATTAACTTTGGAGCGCTAAACTCGGATATTGGCCTCATGTTCAAGTCTCCCTGTCACTGGTTGATTGCTAGATGTCTGCTTATTAACGAACCACCTCAAACGAAAGAGGTTTAATATTGCCATCTCTCCGTCTTCAGTGCTGAGCTGTAACAAGATATCAGCAAGAGACCATGGCACTAGTCAGGGAGAAATGCTGTGGAAAGGAAGGGAACCGAAGCATTGTCTTTTTCTTGCACTGAACTACGTGAAATAAGCTGCCAAAGGTGAAAAATCTGGGCCAAGTTAAGGTAAAAAGAGTAGAGTCGAAGTCAGGATCATGTGCCTTACGCGCCTCGGTTTGAATCTCCGGGAGGCGTCTGGAGATTTTCACAGTCACGCCACCGAGAAGTAAACCCGTTGACTGCGGTACCCTGGCCTCACCTGCTCCCAGATGTGTGGAATATGACATCCTAACCTCGGGATCCTACACTTTTCAGTGGGGCAGTTTATGAATGACTGTTATAAGGTGTGTGTGATTGCATTATCTAGTTCACTTTCTGTTGTTTCTGATTTGTACCTCACCCCATTTTGGGGAAAATAAAATGATGGTGATGATAATGATATTGATGAAGAGGAGGAGGAGGATAGTAATGATGATGATGATGATAATGATGATGATCCATATACGCACTCTATATTATTTCCTCATTCTCAGTTTCTTTATCCATCCTCACCCATCTTCAGATGAAAAGAAAAAGTTCAGGATGATGATAATAAGTTCCCTTACTATCGTACTTTGTCCTTTGAAGAACAGTAATGATGATGATGATGGATGATGATGATGATGATTATAAGCACTTCTACTTTCGTACACCCTCCTTCCTTGTTCCTGGATCCTACCTCACCCTAGAGAAAAGTTCGGGATGGTGATGATGATGAGTTTTCCAAATTTCATACTTTCTCTTTCCTTGTTACTGAATCCTCGCTCCAGGATTTTAATATCTTCTATTTTCGCACTTTCTGTTGCTTCTGGATCGTACGTACTTCATCTAATCTTTAGGAGGGGGGAAAAAAAAGGCAGCATAATGATAATGATGATGATTACTATCTTGACCGCGCAGTGACCGATCTAGACGCGACGAAGCAGGGGCTACAAGTTTGCCTACTTTCTTGATTTCTCTTTACTTTCTTTTTGGGCTACCCCATTTAATTTTAGGTAGGAGAAGAGGCCGTCTTTACCATAATATGTCCACTCTAGACGCGCCGAGGTGGGTGCGCACCGTTAGAGAGTCCAGAGAGGCACTCCAATTTTCCCGCGGTCACGAAGTTGCGGTGTGGCCGGGGTGAGTGAGTGAGGTGTTGCCCTGAACGTGGTTGCCGGGACACTGAGCTTCTAGTGCGCCCGACGCTCTTCCCTCTCACCCCTCCCACTCCTCGCCCCCTCCGGCCAGGCAAGGGAGAGGGCGTCTGTCAAGAAAGGGAGGAAGGAATGGGGTGAGGAGAGTGCCCTAGGGATGTACGGTGCTGGTTGGGCTGACCCGGAACTGAATAGGATATGAAAAGACCTGGCCAGTTCAATTAAGGGGCAGATCTGGGCAGTATAGGGTGAAAAAAAGTGGATTAAGGATTCTGTTTTTTTTTCCATCATCATTATCCCAACCTATTTTCTCCATTGATTGTAATTCTGAGAGGTATGGGGTGAAAAAAGTTCCACAAGGATGTGTATGTGTCATTACTTAAATTATTCGATAAGTTGAAGCTGAGTAGGGTGAAAAAAAATATACTAGAGGTATGTAGTACTGAAGTATGGAAATTACCTTGAAAGTACTAAGATGAGGAAAAGGCCGGAAGGATATACTGTGCAATACTGGTTGGTTTAAGAGCAAAATAATAGTCAGTCTTATGGGATCAAAGTAATTCCCTAAAGATTTGTAATGTACGGTAGCTTCAAGTAAGGAATATCCCTGAACCGAAATGGGTGAAAAAAAAAAAAAAATTCTCTTGGGATGTGTTTTACTATATTATTACCAGCTTTTTCCGAAATAGGAGAACTGCAAACATCCAGAACTCAAATAGGTGAAGTCCTCAAAAAATGTGTTTTTTCAGTGTCATGAACTTTAGAATGGATGAATTATACGAACTTACTAAAAATGTACGTACTGTATAGAAGCTTCGAGTATGGGACGACCGCCAAAGTCCCAGAACTAATGAAGTGGAGAAAAAAGTTCTGTATTGGAGATGTTTTATTCCGTAATCACCATCCCTCAGAACATAATGGGGTGAGGAAGGTAAACAAAAGACACAGTAAAACCTCGATATGTAAGACTTGTTCCATTGACTCACTCTTTACCAAATGATTTCTTCTTGTTATCGCCGAATTGAAATACTCTTTGTTGACAAAATCGTGAGTGGAGTAGTGATGGTAATATTAGTACTCAGGTTCCTGTGACTCAATCTTACCTCAGCATAATGGCGACGATAATATTAACACTTAGGCTCATTTTAGCTCAGCATATTCGTCTTACGTCATTCTAAATAAGACACTGAAATGCTGTGTCAAAGAGGGAATTATCTGTAGACTTAAACAGCCTTCCTTCTCTTATCCCATGGCCGAAATCACAGTTCCTTCTCACGTGACCCAACCACATCAGTTCCCAGCACGATTAGTACAGTTACAGATCAAAGCCATCAGTTCAGCAGTAATCGCCTCGCTCCCCAATCTACAGTACTTCCAACAATGTGATCACGACACTTACCAGTAAAAACAACGGCTCCACCCAAACTTAACCCTCTGGCAAGGAAAGATGTCTCAAGTATTCTGCTTTTGCTGGGTGGTGGAGAGGGACGCTGCGGTGGAGCTGCCCGATTATTATGCATACGTCCCTGAACTCCCTCCGTATCCCTAGAAAAAAGGAGGATGGTGGACAGCAGGAGAAGGGCAGCTTCAGCCTGCAAAGCACTGGATTCACATTTCAGAAGAAGCAGAGCAACAACTACTCTTACTGCTACTACTACTACTACTACTACTACTATTCTTGCTATTGTCAGACGATTTCCATCAAATTTTTAGCAGCCTTTCTTCTTTCTAAAGGCTCAGTGAATATATAGATAGATATAGATAGATATAAATAGATAGATATATAGATATAGATAGATAGATATAGATATGTAGATATATAGATAGATAGATAAAAGTAAATAAAATGTACACACCTGAACCAGCCCCCATTGTGAGGTGAAGCAGACAAAGTTCACATGTACGAAAATTGTTGAGAGTGGCAGGACGTGTGCTGATCCCTGGCGACTCGGTCATTCTTTTTTGTTTTCTTTATTCCTTTTTTGGCTGAACATATTTCCCCCGCGTCTGGGCCACCTTAATGCTTTTAGGGATGTCGCAAAACTCTCACTCGTCTTCCGTCTGCTAGAGCGAGAAAAAAAACATGCGAGTATGTAGGGAGAGTTTATGCTAGTAAGAAATATATGTATAGATAGATACATAGACATACAGACACACAGATGGATGGATAGACAAGGCTGTATCTTCAAAAAGTCTCTCCTGAACTGAATTTCATTGTCTGGGGGTTGCAAGAACGTGACAAATATGCTGTGGGAGTGAAAGGGGTAACTGACTGCTTGGACTCCACTCATCCCGTAAATAAATAATAAATAAATAAAAGTAAATGCATCAAAACACATAAGCAATAACAATAAAGAAAAAAAAGATGTAAAAAATATGTAAATAACTAAATAAATATAGAAATAAATAAATTGCCTAGTTTTCGATTGTACAAAATAGACAAGGGGGAGCATGGCAGGAACAGGGTTAATGGACGCTTTAAATTGCCATCACACGTAAACGAAGTATTTCCCCAACTGTGTTCCTGCACTTTATTGGCTTGTCACTAATACCACATTTTAGATTAACGTGAGCCCTTTATATTTCAATTTGGCCTAAAATTGCCATCGCCCCGTCTTGAATGCTGAGGTGTAACAAAGGATTAGCAGTAGAATATGATGCTAGTCACGCAAAAGTGCTATGGAACGTATGTAGAGCCATAGCATTGTCTTTTTCTGCCACTGAGGTATATGAAGTAAGCTGCAAAAGACGAAAATCTGAGCCAAGTTATCAAAAGTATAATATCACTTTTCGGTGTGTTAATTGTATCCCCGAGAACCACTAATTATAACGGCAAATACAGCAACATAAACATAAACATCATCCACATCACCATCATGAACAGTACCAACATCATCAGCATCATCGTCAGCAGCAGCATAGTCATCATCATCAACAGCCACTACAGCAACAACAAATAGTAACATCAGTAACATCAACACTAACAGCAGCAGCAACAACAAGCAAGATCATTTCCATCAATAACAGCAACAAAAGCAATAACAAAAACAACCCAGCAACACCACTTTCACCAACACCACCTTCAGCAGCAACACAATGCAACAATCACAGAAACAATCGACAAACATCCACACCAACAATCTCTCTCTCTCTCTCTCTCTCTCTCTCTCTCTCT
>JAGKTI010012291.1:0-24853 GCA_018397915.1 Birgus latro | reverse complement strand
TGTGTGTGTGTGTGTGTGTGTGTGTGTGTGTGTGTGTGTGTGGCGTATTCTCTGTTCCTTGCACCACGTTTGCCTAACACATGCGATGCACACAATAGATTTCTCCACGAACATTCGCTGCACGACATACGTATATAATGTCATATATGTGTCGCAGTGTGGCTATTTTCTTGTCTCTGATCATTACGTAACTTTCCGCTGTCAGTCAATGCACGCAATATTTCTCAGTGAACACTCGCTGCAGTATTTTATACGTATACAGTATTTCACACTGAACCACATACAATATAAAACTCTATCACATGATTCCATCCCAGCCTCTTCTGTTATTCCCTTCCCTACTGTATGGCGTAAGAGACCGCCTGTTCCCTTAGCAACAAATGCATATGTCTGTGTATCTCTATGGCATAGCATAATTCCTGCTATGGTAGGTCAGTTATTTCACTAATCCAGGCACTACATGTTTCACAGATATAAGTAATGGCTTCACTATAAGGGTAAAATACATCATTTTACTGGTAGGGTGAGTGGAAACCCCACTATAACAAACCAGACTCTGCCTCTAGGCCTAACGGCTGATAACAGGCCCCAGTGCTTTACAAACAATATATCTATGTTCAGTAGACACAATCACTTCACAGTACAGTAAGACCTCACTCTAACAGACTAATTGGGGCCCAAGCCAGTCCGAAAAATGCGAAATTCCGATAAAAGCGACATCCGGACTTACCCCTGCTAATCCGGACTTTTTCCGATATATCAGACATTAGTCCGGATTGCATCAGTGGTTTTCATCACCATTGCATTATTGTACTGTGTTATACCTTCACTACATTAATCAAATGGTATAATAATACAGTACTGTGCACTGAAATACGTGTCTTTTACTTGTCTTATTGTGGTGAACATAGCTGAAGTTGTCAGGAAGTCCGGACTGCTTTCTGGCTTTATCAGACTTTTTCCGATATATAGGAGTTTAGTCCGGTGAGTCCAATAAAAGCGAATTCCGGTCTATTGAAGTCCGTTATATCTAGGTTTTACTGTATAGTCAAAAACACTGTACAATCACAGTATTTCAATAATGGCTTCAGCCTCGGGTGGGAGGGGGAGATTGGTAGATTTAAAGGGACACCACACACTCGCGCAACCTCACGCCTTGGCTGCTTGTCAGGTACTGATTTGCCAAGCCCCGGACACCCCCTCTACACCCCCGACAGTGTGGCCAATGTCTTGCCTCGGAAGAGACTCACGGCCGCTAGAACGCACCAAAATTTCACGCAAATCGGCCAAAAACTATTTTTGGTTAATTTTTTTCGCTTTTTAACGTGATTTGAGACCGTGTGCGTGGGCACAACCCATCACATGTAACGCAAATCGCAGTACCGTGCGCGAAAGGGTTAATACATCCCAGATATATGAAGGAATGAAAGCAGTAGATGAGGGCGCCCATCATCCACTCAGTGTAGGGAGGCCTTACGGTCACTACTCTGAGTGACAAGCCAAGTGGTTTCCTGTACCCAGGAAACCATTTACTGTGCTGGGTGGTAACCATATAATCAGGGTTTTTGACCAAGTGTCCCCCAGATTCCCCTATCTAAAATCACTTAATCATGGCAATTGTTTTGGAGAGTCTCGGAGGGCCCAATACCTGCCCAGGGTTCCAGCCAAATGGGCAGATTTTCATGGCCATGTGGAATGGGAGAGGTGTGATTGAGGAGATCAAGAGGGTGGAATTGGTGAATGTTTAAGAGTGCCATGACGGCACTGTGTGAAACAAAAATAAAAGGGCATGAAGTGGAGGAGTGGGAGGGTGTGAAATGTAAGGTAAGGCATGAATGGGTGAGAGATGCAAGGAAGGAGTTGCTCTGTTGATGAATGAAGTATGGCAGAGAGGAATGAGAGTTTACAAATGTGTCAGCTTGAGTATGCCAGGTTCAAGTTTGAGGAGGTGAAAGTGGCTGTGATTGTAGCCTATGCATCGTGTGATGACAGGAATGAGAGAGAGAGAGAAAGACTGGTTTTGGGATGAGCTGGATGAAGCAGTGGGAGAAATGCCCAGGAGCAACAAAGTGATCGCGGTGGGCTATATGAATGGAAGATTAGGCACTGGTCCTGAGGATGACATAATGGGTTGTAATGGAATACCAGGAGAAAATGATAATGGGAAGTGACTGAAGGATATGTCTCAGGAAAGGAGGTTTTGCATTTGTAACTCGTATTTCAAACACAGAGAAGCACATAAATATACATGGTATAGAGGGAGTGGGGATCTCGTTGAAAGGAGCCTAAATGATTACGTGTTCGTAAAGAGGTCGATGCTGGGAATGGTTGCTGATACGAGGGCTGTGAGAGGACGATGTTGAGATCGGTAAGATCATATGATTGTGGTACGCAAGATCAAGCTGAGAGGAGTTAGGTGGACCAGGAAAGACAGAAGCAGTTAGGGAGAAAGACTGAAAGTCAAGAAGCTGAGGATCAAAGAAATAGCTGATGAATACAGGACCAAAGTAAGGAGGGAGTTAGAAACAGTGAATTGGAATGAAATGGATGTGGACAGCCAGTGGAATGCATATAGGGATTGCTTAGTTCGGAATCCTAAAGGTGTGTGTGGTGTGGCAAGAGTAACAATAAAGAAGAAAGGTATGGCATGGTGGGATAAGGAGGTCAAGAGAGCAGTGGAGGAAAAGCGCATTAAGTGGCTAGGGTGGTTACAGAACAGAGATTCAACTGAAATAAGAACTGAATATACTGAGAGCAAGAAGCATGTATAGAGACTAGTGAAGAGGAAAAAGGAAGAGGTAAATGATGATCTAGGGAGAAAAATGAATGCAAATTACTCTGAAAATAGGAAGTTATTCTGGAAAGAGGTGGGGAAATGTAGAAGTGACAGTGGAAAGAAATGTGAAAGTGTGAAGGATGTAAGTGGTAGATTATTAACCCATGGGGATGAAGTAAGGACCAGATGGAAAGAGTATTTTGAAAGCCAGATGAATGGGAATAGAGAGAGCAGAGGAGCTGTAAACATGATTGGTTTTGGGGGTGTGCAGAGAAGGAATGCAGTGCCAGAAAACGTGACATTTACACAGGCAGCGAATGCTGTGAAGTGGCTGAAAAATGGGAAAGCAGCTGGGGTTGATGAGGTGTATGCAGAGGTGATTAAGTGTAGGGGAGAGAATGGAATGAAGTGCTTGTTGGAGATATGTTAGAAGGCCTGGATGAGTGAAACTGTGCCAACAGAGTGGAAAAAGGCTGTGATTGTACCCCTGTACAAAAATAAAGGTGAGCAAAGTGAGTGCAAGAATTATCATGGCATAAGTTTATTGAGTGTTGTAGGAAAGGTATACGGAAGAATTATTATAGAGAAGGTAAGAGAAATACCAGAAGTCTTAGTGAGTGATGAACAGGGTGGCTTTAGGAGTGGCAAAGGTTGTGTGGATCAAGTATTTGCAGTAAGACAGATAGTGGAGAATGCTTGTGAGAAGGACCATAAAGTGTTTATGGGTTTCATGGATCTGGGAAAAGCATACGACAAAGTAGACAGAGAAGGATTGTGGAAGGTTTTGCGCATTTACAGTGTAAATGGTAAGCGGCTATGTGCCGTCAAGGGTTTTCATGATGATAGTGAAGCATGTGTAAGGGTAAAAATGGGCATCTTAGTGAATGGTTCACAATCGGTGTGGGTGTGCGACAAGGTTGTGTGATGTTCCCATTGTTATTCAATGTACAGTAATCCCTCCAAGACCCGACGTAATAAAGCCAAAGGCGTGTCTGGAGTTTGGTCTTGTCCGGGACTTGGGCCTGAGCCTTCTGGACAGGTACTTATGAACCCTAACCTAACCTAACTCTGAAAACCACCTACATAACTCCCTACCGGACATGCATAACACCTATTTCAGACCCTGTTCACACCAATAAGGGACACAAAGCATGAAATAAATGAAATGGAACCAGATAATGAGGAATTGGTGGTGATTATGGAAAATATTTAGCAGTTGACAGGCTACTGTAACTCCCTACCGGACATAAACAGCACCTAATTAAGACCCTATTCACACAATAATGGACAGAAAGCGTGAAATAAATGAAATGGAACCAGAGAATGAGGAATTAGAGGTGAGTATGGAAAATATTTGGCAGTTTCCAGGGTACTTACAACACTTCCGTGACCGTCGCAAAGTTTAACCCGCCTCCTTTCAGACTCTGACAGTACTGTAATCCAGTGTTGCACTGCAGTTAATCCTTGGCACTTTGAATTCTAATTTTTTTTAACACTGCACATTCTTTTCTTACTTGCTCTTCACTTGAAACTCACCAGCATTGCACTTAGTGCTTGGCACTCTGAATTCTAATTTCTTTACACTACACATTCTGTTTTTTACACTGCACAACACTGTAAATTCCCATGTGGTCTAGTGGCGAGTTTTTGCTGTTTATTCACTGTCAGAGTCTGAGAGTAGATGTTGCAGGCGGCCAGTGGGTGCGTTGCTGGGACGTGGTGATGGACTACCCACTGCAGATGACTCCGAAGAAAGCCGCAAACTCACGTCCAGTGGCAACTTCACTCTGGCCGATGTACTGGGCTGTGGCTCGAGCTGGAAGGCCTGTCTTGGGGAGACAGTGGTGTGGAGCCAGGACTGGGCACGGTGGGAGTCACGGGCCTGAAAAAACTGTCAAATGGTTGATTGACGTAAGGGACGGCAATTCTGCCGAGTGATGGTGTGCTGCCTATAAGCACGCACTTCCTCCACAGGTTCCAGGGGCCCCATCTTCTGGTCGCAGTCTGGGTGTTCGAGGTAGTCCTGGATGAACTTGACATGTTCCCGGAGTGCGCTCAACTTGGGGATGGCTGGAGTAGTGGCGTGCTGAGAGGAGTCTACATCATCTTCGCTGTCCTCGTGGGAATCTTCAAGCTGGGTACAGTGAGTCCTCGATAAACAAAAACCCGATATATGAATTTTCGATGTTACAAAAGCGAGGAATGTAGGACAAATTCCACAATACAAAAAGTATCTGTCTTGATGATACGAAAAGAAATACGAAAATTCAAAATGGCCGCACCGCACAGTGCTGCACTCGCTTGTGGCGAGGCCGTCGCAACAATAACAAGACAATTCGCCATCAGGACTTTTCGGCATCAGGACAATTCCCCATTATTAATTACATATCAGTTAATTTAACAAGTAGAGTAAAACCTCTCGGATAGTGATTATATTAGTCTGGGACAATCGTCGTTATCCATGAAACGCTCTCTTTGGGGCAAACTTCTTTTTCATTCATTCATTCATTATCCAATCCTATGTCGCCCCACAGAGGAACATAGAAGCCCAGGGGTAGGCAAGTTGGTCCTGACATTTAACCCGAGGAATCCCATCGATGTATGGGTACGTTACAACGTTTTGTCACAACTACACCCATCGACGTACAGGTACGTTGCGCAATTGCAAGGGTCATAATTTGCACAATTTTCAAGTTTCATGGGTGATTTTTGGTAGGCATATGTGGGAGACCTTCCTCTACCTGCTGCCAAGCGGGGATACTGCCTGGCCCCACCTAACCCCCCTCCCCCCCTGCCCCCACACTGGGCAATTCACCTGTTAGCAGTAACCCGGCCAGTAAAGTTATGTTGCCTCACGGTCTCTCCAATGACGAAATTCATGGTGAAAATGATTCCTGAGGTGGAGGACAAAGAAATAAAGAAGCTAGAGCAAGAAACAAACAGAAGTGATGGGGTGGTAATGTCATAAAGGAAGGTGCCATATGTGGATGTGTTTGGTGACTGAATGCATCTATTGCCTATATAAATGTGTGAAAACCAATATAGTCTTGTACTGCACATAAATTCGTACCAAATACATAAATAAATACGTAATTTAAAGTGGCTTGAATTAGTTAACCCTTCCATAGTTTGTTTTCTTTAGCCAGGTACCTTGAGTAAGAGGGAAAACATAAGGCTTACTCATCACCTGTAGCACCATTTATACCCTCAAGAAGGCGATTTCTCTATGAATTTTCGATGTTTCTCGCCAAAAGTGAAGGTTTGAGCTAAAAAAGAAAATTTCCGAAAATGCTCGGGACTGGGGGGTATCGGATGTCGGAAATCCGTCGGGACGTGACGGGTTAAGATGAGAGTTACCTAAATATATCAAAATGGTCTGGAGCTTTTTACAATTCACCCCATTTTTCCATTTTCAGCCATATATAACTTGTATAATGTTTGCAAAATGAAGACTAGTGTATATTAGACATGGGAGAAGGATATATAAACTTACTTTTCATTGGTTTGGAGTGCTGTTTATTGAATATGACGCTAGAAATTGGCTTGGGGTCTAATGGGGGCTGGGGTGGGGGTGTTCTTGCTCTCGCTCTCGCTTTCCCTCACATTCACTCTCAATGCCTGCCCACCATTGACGTGCCTCTTGATGTATCCTCTCTCTCCTCCTCATCATCAAGCCCCTCAAAGACAATTTCCTCATCAGTAACAACAAGTGGAGTGTCTGTATCATCTGTATCGTTCACTACAGCTTGTCTTGCTGCCTCTCGCCCTGCATTCTCCTTTCTCATGAAACTGGTGATAAGTGACTGCTGCCTTGCCTGGATTTTCTCATTGAACTTCTTGTTGATGATACTGGTGAGCTTGTTGAGGTGCTGCATGGCTTCATCATGGGTGTCAGACCTCAGGTTATTTATATTTAAAGAAACTTTCCCAACATTCCTAGCGGTGCTGAGAAGTCTTTTGTCGTTGGTTCACCCTGTAGTGGTTCATCTCGGTCGGGAACATCTCCATCTTCTCTTTCCCTTGTCCTCTCTCATCATGTCCTCGATGGTTTGCTCTCTGTCACGGGTACAAACGATTTCCTCCACATCAGACTGAGACACAGTGGACATGCCTGGTACAGCTCGGACCAAAGCTGATGTCTCTCGAGCCAACACTTGAGTTCCTGTTTATCGTTCTGTTTTGCTCTGAGGTTTAAGTGGGGCAAGAGAGGGTGCCAAGCTTGCTTGACTGTAGCATCTGTCATCTGTTGCCAGGCTGCATAGAAGTAATTAACAGCTTGCTTGATCTTGAATTGCAGCCAAAATGCTTTTACTGATGTATCTGCTGATTCTATTTCCCCTGGCTCTGGTTCTGGTTCACTGTCGCTGAACTCACCCTCCTCAGTTTGCCACAACTCCACCTGGCTGTCTGTCTTCTCCCTCATCATTTTGTGAAGCATTCCATAGAATATTAGTTTGACATATGCAATAAGCTCCTGGTCAAGTGGCTGAAGTTTCAAGGTAGTGTTGGGGGGCAGGAATACATCTTGTACATCAGGATGTCAGCTGACCAGGTACTTTGTGTGGCCAGGAGCATTATCAAGGAACAATAGCACCTTGAATGCCAGATTCTTGCGCTTGCAGTAGTCTCTCGTATCTGATATAAAAACCTCATCAAACCACTTCACAGAAAGACCCACAGTCATGTAACCTGACCTGTTACTGTACCACACACAGTTAGGCAAATTATTCATGTCACAATTGCGAAAGGAGTGGGGTTTTGCATCTATCTATCTATCTATTGCCAGACGCCTTGATCCCAAACAGGGTGGCCAGAAACAAATCGCCTCCATGTCACTCTGTCCCCTGCCATTTCACTACCACGCTCCCAACTCACACCCCCCTCTCTCATATACCTCTCCACTCCATCCCTCCATCTCATCCTCGGCCTCCCCCTCCCTCTCGCCCCCTCCACCTCACTCACATACACTCTCCTCATCAGTCTTTCACTCTCCATCCTCTCCACATGCCCAAACCACCTTAATGTGTTTCTCCTAACGCTTCCCATCACGTCCTCAACCACACCACAACGCTCCTTCACTTCCTCATTTGTTAGTCTGTCTCTCCATGTGACTCCACATGCTCCTCTCAAATAACTCATTTCCACTGCTCTCACTCTTGACTTCTGTCCTTCCAACAGGGTCCAAGCTTCACTTCCATATGTCAGAGTTGGTATCACAGTACTGTCATGTAACAACTTTTTCACTTCCATGCTCACCTTCCTGTTTCTTATCACTGCTTTCAACGAACCAGCAACCTTCCTTCCCTGCTGCACCGTTTCGAGCACTTCACCCTCCAGCCTTCCATCCTTACTCATCACACTGCCCAAGTACTTAAATTCACTCACATTCTCCATATCCTTCCCATCCAATCTCACTGTACATTCACTGGCTTCACTTCTCTCGAAGATCATCACTTTACACTTCCCCACATTCACCTTTAGATTCCGTTTCTTACACACTCTTCCAAATTCATCTACCAAGCCTTGCAGCTCCCCTTCGTCTTCACTCAACAACACAGTATCATCTGCAAACAGCAGTACAGGGAGTTTCCAAACACTGCCCTCTCTCACTAGGGCCGCTCCAACATCCACTGCCCGACCTTGTATCTCTTTTATAACCCCATCCATATACAGATTGAACAACCATGGAGACATGACACATCCTTCTTTCAATCCAACCTTCAAATGGAAAGATTCACTCAGTTTGCCATCCATTCGCACTGCAGCCTTAGCACCCTCATACATACTCTACACTGCCTTCAACAACTTCCCATCCACTCCATATACAGTAGGCGCGGAAAGTATTGACGCCATCTTAAAAAAAGAAAACATTCTTGTGGTTAGCAAGGAGAAACAAATAAATTAACACTCACCATTGAATTTAGTATTGCTGGCATTCCCCTTCACCTTTATTATCTTCGTCAGGCGTCTGGGGAGACTGATGGCATAGTTTTGCAGAACAGACGGACTAAAACTGCTCCATAGCTGCGTGACTGCAGCCTCAAGTTTAGGCAAAGATGATGTGCCGCTTCATGTGCGCCCATAAATTCTCAATGGGATTGATATCTGGGCTGTTTCCGGGCCAATCTCAAATAAAGGGAACCTCACAGTCTGTTAGCCACTGTTTCACTGACTTTGCAACATGTGCAGGGGCAGAATCTTGCATAAATACTCTTTGCCTTGGTTTTATCAAAAGGGTCACTTAAAACATCACATAATAGCTCCAAATAATTGTTCTGGTTCACTTTTTCATTTTGCAGGTAGAATTACCAACTCACCAACACCATAATATGTAAAGCAGCCCCAAGCCATGAGTGAGACTGGGTATTTAACAAACTTGGAAGTGTACTTAGGATCCAGGGGGTCACTGCCTGGTTTGCGGTACACTCGTGATGAAGGGGTACCAGTGACAGTAAATGTTGACTCATCACTCCAAAGCACAGTTTTCCATTGCTCCTCACTCCAGGCAAGATATTTCTTACAAAAATTTACTCTCTTTTTCTTCTGAAGTGCAGTTAGCAGTGGTTTCTTACGAGCACAAAAACTCCTGTAGCCCAGACCGTCATGCAACAGTTGCTGCACACTTCTGACAGACACATCTGCTAGCAACTGTGGGTTCTTTTCTTTCAAATCCCATGCTGTTAGCCTTGGATCCTTGCTAACTTGCCTTGAGATCAGCTGACGGGTCCTGAAGGTTGTCTTACGAGGTCTCCCAGGCTTGGGAAGTGGAGTGGGAGGAATGGCCTCCCCACTGTCCTTGAACCGCTTCACCAGTCTCTGCACTGTCCTCAGTCTAACACCATCTGATTTGCAATAAATGGGAGTTTGTGGCCAGCTTTGTATAAAGTAATCACTTCCACACGTTTGTCCTTGCTTGTGGTTACTTTAGGCATGATGAGAATGTGGTAGGTAACCAAATAACTGTGTTATTTGAGTCAAAACATGCCCTCGTGGTGCATCACACACAGAGACAATCCTCCTCCTGTGGCTGCCCAAACATTACTGAGCCTGCTCCTGTGATGCCAAACCTATCAAGCAGGGTTGCCAGCTCCCGTTGAAAAAGGTTCAGCTCATTTCGCATCACAGGGGAGGGTAGTATTGACCCTACTTCACTTAACTCAAAAAAGAATGACGTCGGCAAAAAAACGTCAATACTTTCCGCGCCTACTGTGTTCTTAATACCTTCCACAAACCTTGTCTATCCACCCTGTCATATGCTTTTTCCAGATCCATGAAGGCTGCATACAACTTCTTGCCCTTCTCTAGAAACTTTTCCACTAAGGATCTAAGAATGAATATCTGGTCTACACAACCTCTTCCCTTCCTAAAACCTCCTTGTTCTTCTCCAACTAATTCCTCAGTAATTTCCCTAACTCTGTCAATAAGTATCCTACCATATACTTTTCCTATTACACTGAGAAGGCAAATGCCCCTATGATTACCACACACTGCATTTTCCCCTTTTCCTTTGTACAGAGGAATAATTATACCTGACTTCCTATCCTCCGGGACTCTACCCTCCTCCCAAGCCAATCTGCACACCTTCCACATCCATTCTATTACTATCTCTCCCCCATGCTTCAGCATTTCACCACACACTCCATCAATTCTTGGGGCTTTCCCCATTTTAACTTTCTTCCTTGTACAAAAATCACAGGTTTCACCTCAAAGTCTCCAGTGACATTGGTTTTTAGGAGCACACTGAACCTATCCTTGTCCATTTTTGTCCCTGCTGCTTGGCAGTGACCCTTAGGTACGTAAGTGGCCATTAGGTGATTTTCTCCAAAATACCCCAGTCTCATTGCAATTGAAGATTTGTTCCATGGTGTAACCACCTTCTTCAGTTATTTCCCTAGCTGCCTTGGAAAAATCTTCAGATGTACTGGTGTCAGCTGATACCACCTCGCCATGATAATAGGCTAGTTTAACATCACACCTCTTCCTAAAACGATGCTACCTCCCCCCTGAGGCGGTAAAGTGTGCTGGGTTTTTCAGATCTTTCTTATCACATACAGCTTTATAAACTTTCACAGCGTGTCCCCTGATTTCTGGCCCATCGACGCTTGTATTCTCTTTCAGTCGATGGGCTAGCCATTTCATTACATGATGTTCAGTAATAATCAAAAGTCTTTTATTCTCTGTTGTGTCATGCATTGCCCATCTGGCACCACTGGCCCCTCCACAAAAAAACTTTTCAGTCACCTTTAGTGTTGCTTTAATCTGATCCTTTCGTTTCCTGACATTTCTGACACTCGACTCGGGCACATTTAATTGTTTCAGTATGTCACGTCTTCTCTCCTTCCTCTATAAGTTTGATAATCTACTTCTTCCCCTCCACTGTATACTATTTCTTGGCTTTGCCACGCATATATTCCCATGACTTCCTCAAACTTTTATCACTCTTCGATATCCTTGGCGTTTCGTCAGCACCATGACTACCATCTTGTCCACCAGCACGACTCATACCAGAGGTAAAAGCCACTATATTTAGGGAACAATCACTGACAGACATCAGAGTAGAAAAACCAACACGTGCTGACTAGGGGGGGTGTAGACATGTGACGTCTGGCTAAATGCCTATCGCCTTGCGCAGGTCGTCAGGGTTGGACCCTGGCAACTCTGCCGGCCAGGCGGTTCTCGCAATCCGCCGTGCATGGGGGTTGTTATATCCTGTCGCTACCCCTGAAACTGCTATCCAAACCAGCGCTACCCGCAGGGTACTACTGTACATATTAGTTTTCAAGTTATGTGAGTTATAAAGCTGATGATGGTTTATCCTTTTTTTAATAAATGTAAAATATGGCATCAGATAGTTGGTATTAACGGAAAAACATGTAAATACAGTACTGTATATTGAAACATGAATCAGGTGACGTATGCCCCACATGCCATTGTCTAGGCAACTCACCTGTTACCAGTGACCTGGCCAGTAAAGACATGCCATGCTACGGTGTGAAATTCAAGGCCGGAGTGATTCCCCAATCGATGACAAGCTGGAGGACAAAGTTTACGTAGCATTTGAGGAAGAAACAGTCAGAAATGATGATGAGGTAATGTCGCCCCAAAAAGGTGTGGTATGTTGATGTGTTTGTGAGTGAAACAACGCTTATATCGCCTATATTACTGTGTGAAAACCAATATACTCTTGTACTGCATATAAATTCATACCAAATAAATAAATATAAGTGGCTTGGAATAGTTACACTCCCCCCCTCATAGATCACGTTTTCTCAGGAGCAAAGGTCCATAAAAAACATAGCCACGTGAGGGTATTCTTACCTGTAGCAGGATTTTAAAGGTCAGGTGAGTGATTTCTCTATGAATTTTCGATGTTTCTCATAAAAAGCGGAGGTTTTAGCAAAAAAAAAAAAAAAAAATAGAAAATCTGGTGGGATTGGGGGAGGTAATTGGTTAAGAATCTGTCACGACGGGGCGGGTTAACATGAGTCTACACATGAGGCATTGGCATTTAAATAAATGCCTAATAACCTCAAGTGGAAGATCGACATACTCTAAAATTATACAAGGTTGTGTAGACCAGATATTCATTCTTAGATCCTTAGTGGAAAAGTTTCTAGAGAAGGGCAAGAAGTTGCATGCAGCCTTCATGGATCTGGAGAAAGCATATGACAGGGTGGATAGACAAGGATTGTGGAAGGTATTAAGAATATATGGAGTGGAGGCAGTGAAGAGTATGTATGAGGGTGCTAAGGCTACAGTGCGAATGGATGGCAAACTGAGTGAATCTTTCCATTTGAATGTTGGATTGAAACAAGGATGTGTCATGTCTCCATGGTTGTTCAATCTGTACATGGATGGGGTTATAAAAGAGATACAAGGTCAGGCAGTGTATGTTGGTGCGGCCCTAGTGAGAGAGGGTTAGTGTTTGGAAACTCCCTGTACTATTGTTTGCAGATGATGCTGTGTTGTTGAGTGAAGACAAAGGGGAGCTGTAGGGCTTGGTAGATGAGTTTGGGAGAGTGTGTAAGAAACGGAATCTAAATTTGAATTTAGGGAAGAGTAAAGTGATGGTCTTTGAGAGAAGTGAAGCCAGTGAATGTACAGTGAGATTGGATGGGAAGGATGTGGAGAGTGTGAGTGCATTTAAGTACTTGGGTAGTGGGATGAGTAAGGATGGAAGTCTGGAGGGTGAAGTGCTCGAAAGGGTGCAACAGGGAAGGAAAGTTGCTGGTTCGTTAAAAGCAGTGATAAGAAACAGGGAGGTGAGCATGGTGTTACATGACAGTATTGTGATACCAACTCTAACATATGGAAGTGAAGGTTGGACCCTGTTGGAAGGACAGAAGTCAAGAGTGAGAGCAGTGGAAATGAGTTATTCGAGAGGAGCATGTGGAGTCACATGGAGAGACAGACTAACAAATGAGGAAGTGAAGGAGCGTTGTGGTGTGAGTGTGGACGTGATAGGAAGCGTTAGGAGATTAGGAGAAACACGTTAAGGTGGTATGGGCATGTGGAGAGGATGGAGAGTGAAAGACTGACAAGGAGAGTGTATGTGAGTGAGGTGGAGGGGGCGAGAGGGAGGGGGAGGCTGAGGATGAAATGGAGGGATGGAGTGGAGAGGTATATGAGAGAGGGGGGTGTGAGTTGGGAGCTGGGTAGTGAAATGGCCGGGGACAGAGCGACATGGAGGCGATTTGTTTGTGGCCACCCCGTGCGGGATTGAGACGTCTGGCAATAGATAGATAGTTAGATCTTCATATTACATCTACATTCTCAGCTAATCAATCAGTCTCAACCTATTGCATACAAAAATTATAATCAAAATTACAGTACTGAAGACAGCTATGGGAGACGCCAGATTATAATTCAAAGTCAACTACAGTGAGCCAGAAACAAGTTAATTATCGACTACAAGTGCAAATTATAAACTAATATCCAAACTTATGCTATTCAGTGAACATAGACCTTGATAGTTCCCCATGAAATTAGTTATTATAGTATTGATCAATTAATATTAAGTATATTTATAGAATGACGTAATCGTCCATGTTTTGACAGGGAATTGTCCGACAGTGAATTAACTTTATGGCGAATTTTCCCGGAACAAATCCAAATCCCTCCTTGCAGCTTTGCTGCATATGAGAATATTTTCGCAGCTCTACACATTTTCTTACTGTTTAGACATGTCTCCCATGTGCCCTGGATCATCTTTAGCATCGGGGGAGCCCTCTGCAAAGAAGCAGCAGCATCATACTCTAACTCTGGAGAGGAAATTGGAAATTATGCCACGAGGAGGGGCAGGGAGTCTCGGAGATTGGGTGTGCTTTAGGCCTTGCAGCTTCCACCGTTGGGACTGTGACCAAGAAAAAGGAGATGTACAAGAAAATGGCCACGTCATTCTCTACATCTACAGGTATTATGTACTTCTACAGTTATTACTTACTTCAAAATAGGAGGGGTAAAGTTTAGGTGGGGGGTCCAAGGGGGTCCTGGGATGCATCCCCCCATTTCTATGTATGTTTGTTTCAATGGGGAAAATCATTCCGATATACGAAATTTCGAATTACAAAAGTTTTTTGGGGTCCCTATCACTTTCGTATATCAAGGACTCACTGTACTTGTACAGTACATCTTTGAAAAATGCACATTTGAATTGTGTAATTTGCCAGTTATGCGGGCACCATCCCAAAAAATACGATTAAATAATTTTCATATTGTGCGCATATTTTTAAATTGTGCGGGCACGTCTGAGAAGACCGAGCCATTCCAGCTACATTCCGTACTACTTTACGAGGCGGATGGAATGCATAAGGTGACCAGACACTGTCCAGCCTAAAAGCGGGACTCAGGTCACTTTATTCTAGGCGTCCCGACTCCCGCGGTCCCGTTCAGTATTCAAGTGTTCTCATATTGTTAGGGTCTACCAGGCGTAATTCACATGTTATATGTTGTATTCAGTGAATTGTGAATTATAACCATGGCACCACCACATGCTAAGAAAAACAAGAATATCAATTCAGAAAGTAAACTGAAGGTTATTGAAATAAAGAAAGCAGGAAAAAGAAATTGTGATATCAGTCGGGAGTTTGGCTTGGGTGAGTCAGCCGGTTCCAAGACAATTCACCGTCAGACAATTCGCCATCAAAACATGGACGATTCCCCATCATTCTATAAATATACTTATTATTAATTAATCAACACATCAGTAACTATTTCAGGAGGATCCATCAAAGTCTGTGTTCAGTAGCGTAGGCTTTGGATATTTATTAGCTGCACCTTTAGTTAATAATTAACTTGTTTCTTCCTCGCTGTAGTAGCCTTTGATTTATATTCTGGCGTCATCCATGGCTGTCTTCATTAACCCGCCGATTCCCGACTGGTTTTTTACCCAGCCTACCCCCAGATCCTGACCGATTTTTTACTTTTTTTTTTTTTTGGCTGAAACCTTCGCTTTTGGTGAGAAACATCAAAAATTCATGGTGAAATCGCGATCCTGAGGTAAAAAATATTGATACAGGTGTCACTCAACCTTACGTTTTCCTTCTTTTTCAGGGTACCTGGCTAAAAAAAAAAATGAACTATGGAAGGGTTAACTAATTCAAGCCACTTTAAATTATGTATTTATTTCATTTATTGGGAACGAATTTATGTGTAGTAAAAGTCTATATTGGTTTTCACACAATAATATAGGCGTTTATAAGTATTGTTTACTTACCCAAAACCCCAGAGTATGGCACCTTTCTTTACGACATTACCACCTCATCACTTCTGTTTGTTTCTATCTCTAGCTTCTTTGTTACTTTCTCCTCCACTTTAGGAATCACTTTCACTGTCAATTTCGTCATCGGAGAAACCGTGGGGCAACATACCTTTACTGGCTTGGTTACTGCTAACAGGTGAATTGCCCAGTATGGGGGGGAAGGGGGGGTTAGGAGGGGCCAGGCAGTATCCCTGCTTGACAGCAGGTAGATGAAGGTCTCCCACATATGCCTACCAAAAATCACCCTCGAATGTTGAAAAATGTGCACACAATGGGCCTGCAATTGCGTGATGTATGATGCACGTCGTTGGGTCTGTCCGCAGAAAAAAGAAGTGACGTGCATCATACGTCGTTGGGACTCGGCGGGTTAATGACGGCAAATTGTCTTGTTATTGTTGTGATAGCGAATTGTCTTGTTATTGTTGTGACGGCGAATTGTCCCGAAACCGATTGTCGTCACTGTCGTTGCAGTCCGCAGAAACCCGTTCACGTTCTGTTGATGTAATGAACTATGTAGTGTTCCATGTGAATAAGCACTGTGTTGGTGAAATGATTGCGACCGTCGAATTGAGCGCCTCCATAAGTCTTGGCTGCCAGCTTGAGTTTATCAGCATTCTTTAAAATCAGACTTGTGGTTGACTACTTTCGGGACAATTCGACTGTCGCATTCTTTTCAACAACAGTGCTTATTCATATGGAACACTACCTAGCTCATTACATCAACAGAACGTGAAGGGGTTTCTGTGGACAGCAGCGACAGCGATAGTGACGACGATCAAAGCCCCGAGGGGCCCCAGTAGCCCCACCCCAGCCCCACCAACCCACGAATGCAACATTTGACTTTTTATTTTTTCCTTATTTACTATGGTTAACTTTTTATAACAAATATACTACTATACAAGTGTGTAAAATGTTTACAGTAAAACCTCGATATAACGGACTTCAATAGACGGGAATTTGCTTTTATCGGACTTGAGGAGCTACCGTACTAAATTCCTATACTGTATATCGGAAAAAGTCCGATAAAGCCAGAAGTAGTCCAGACTGCCTGACTACTTCAGCTATGTTCACCACAATAAGGTAAATATAAGACTTGTTTATCAGTGTACAGTACAGTATTATTATACCATTTGATTAATGTAGTGAAGTTATAACACAGTACAGTACTGCAATTGTAGTGAAAACAGTTTAAAAACCAGTGATGCAGTCCGGACTAATGTCTGATATATCTGAAAAAGTCCGGATGTCGCTTTTGTCGGAATTTCACATTTTTCGGAATGGTTAGGGCCCCAATTAGTCCGTTATAGTGAGGTCTTACTGTATGTGTGTATAAAAAGATGAGTCAAATGCGGCAGAAATGTGCCGACTTGGAGGGATGTCGACCATATTCTATTTATTGCATCGTTTATAGTATTTGAATTATGCAATTTTAAAAAATGCGGTGCGCATTGTCGACCATTTTTGCGCATAACTGAAGGTCCAGGTGTTTTCAACTGAAGATGCGATCTCGATATCAGACATGATTTGATACCCAGGATCACCCTAGTCGTCATCCAACCACTTATGCACTTCATCCACTTCCACCTTATCGCCAGCTGCATGCAGGCGCGCATGGAAATCATCCACGTTAAAACCTAGAAAGTTGTGGACCTTATCAGCTCCGAGAAGCAGACGAGACCTACCACTTTCCAGAGTCTTGACGGAGACTTCCCTCCATGCATTGGCCCAGTTGTAGACAGCTGAATTGAGGTTGTAGCGGTGAAGATTTTCCAAAGTCCGCTGGCCTCGCATGTCCTGTCCCTCCCTGCGCTCGTCCCCATCCTCGAGGACAATCCTCACCTTGTCCAGGAAATTCCGACGATACAGCCTCTTCTAATCCACGATCAGTCCTTGGTCCATTGGTTGGATGGGAGCAGTCATATTAGGTGGCAAAAACAAGCACCTAATGTGGCCATTCTCAGCTACCAACTCCTTGTCGGATGGCTGCACAGGCGCATTGTCCAGAAGAAGGAGAGCCTTTACCAGGTCGCATGGGATTCCCAGTGTGTTCATCTGATAATGGATGACCTCCTTGACAAAGTGCTGGTGAAACCAGAGTCTGAAGATCTTGACTGTGAACCAAACCTTCACAGAATGGTACCACACAACAGGAAGGACATCCATCAACCCACAAAGACACCGAGGCTGCTTTGCATGGCCAACAATAACGGGTTTGAACCAATGCATGTCGTTAGCATTGGCACAACACAAAGCAGAGATCCACTGCATGGAGAGCTTGCGGCCAGGCACACGCTTTTGCGTCTTCTCTGCTAGAGTGTTCATGGGCAGCAAGCGATAGTATAGGCCAGTTTCGTCAGTGTTGTAGACTTGACCGAGAGTGAGGCCCTCCCTGTTGATCAAGCCCTTCACCTTCTGCCAAATCCCTTCTACTCCCTCCTCATTAGCGTCCAAAGCTTCGCCATGGGCCTTGTGGTTGGTAAGTCCATGTCGTAACTCGAAAGCGAAGAGACAACCCTCGGATGCCTTGAAGTCTTGGGTGTCGTGTAACCTTGCGAACTTCTCTGCAGCAGCCTTCAGCTCCTTACCACACCTTGAAGTTCTGGGTGTTGTGTAACCTTGCAAACTTCTCTGCAGCAGCCTTCAGCTCCTTACCACACACCAACACACCAGCAGCACGTTTTTGACGATACTAAATCAGCGTGGAGTGGTCAACGTCTGCAAACCTGGGAGGGTACATAATCTTCCTCTGCACGATGCATTTGGTCTTTGATGCGAAATCCGCTGTGTACTGGGTGAGTTTGTCCCGGGATTTCTTGATATCGAGCAAGGTAGAGCGGGCCAGGTTAAATTCACGCAGGATGCAGGAGGTTGGCCATCCCGCGTCCACCTTCTCCAATATCTCCCGCTTCTTCTCCAGAGACAAAACCACTCGTTTTCTCTTCTCGGGCTGCGGGGCCATCATCGCACACATGAGTAAGAGGCAGCAGAGGAACAGCAGGGTCTGCAGTAGGTAGGGTACCACCACAAAAGCAAGCACGTGGGCGGCCATGGTGATGAGCATGCACTCACAGTGATGGGTAGGCGGGAAGTGGGGAATAGGCAGGTTTGCTCTAACAGACGTCAGAGGAACTACGTGTCGTAACACAGCTGTTCAGCTCTGCGTGCCTAGTTCAGAATTACAGTTCAAAATATGTCAGATTTTTTAATGTTTTTTTTGTGTTTTTTGGCCATTTTGGGGTTCCAAAGGCCCCAGCCCAAAATGTCTGGGTCTTGGGTGTCCGGGTCTTACAGGGATTACTGTACAGTACTTCCTTTTCCCCAGTACCCCTGAGTATTTATATTTCCAGTTGTTGATGTAAGACTAGCTGAGGTAAAAGGAAGAGTTGTTTCAATAAATCTTTTCTTCAGCTCACTTTTTGAGATAGAAATTTACTTGTTTCACGATACTGTGCTAAAAGAAGTTTTAGATGATTTTTTTCCATACAATTTTGTTAAAAAAAAAAGTGTGGGGGGGGAGGGGATTGCTATAGCTCAGTTAGGAATGATTTTATTTGGGGGGGGGAACTCAGGCCATGAGAGCTGGTTCTCATGGCGATGAAAATACAGTAGCTTATAAATTTATTGTGCTGCCTATATTTTTGCTTCTACCTGCATACTTCTTTTTCCTCATTACAGTACTCTTGAATAGCTGTACTTCCCGGTAGTGGTGTAAACAAGACTAGCTGAGGCAAAATGATGAATAATTATTTCACTAAATCTTTTCTTCGCTTCTTTGAGACAAATATACTTTTTTTTGCAATAATGTACTGATAGATAGTTGTAGATAATTTGCTTCCATATGTATTGGGGGGGTGGGGGGAAGTCACTCTTGCTCATTTAGGAACAATTTAATGAAAGAAAAAGTTCTAACTCAGGCTGTGGGAACTGTTTCTCTTGGTGACAAAAGACGTTTACCGGTATAAGCTCCTTATTCAGTCGACTATATTTTTTCTTCAACCTCCCTTCCTTTTCCCCAGTATTCATGAATAGTTGTGCTTCTTGTTGGTGGTGTAAATAAGACTAACAAAACCATTTATAAACCAAACATATTGATTGTTCTTTCACTGGACACAACTTGCGTCATTTGGTAAAGAGTAGTTGAATTTTGGTTGAACGCTATTTGCATTGTTTGTGCCAGCACATCAGTCACAAGTGAGTTAGTACTGTGATGATGTTCCCTGCATCCCTGCCGCCATGTTTGTTCTGGAAATGTTTATTGAGCTTTGATGGCTTCAAATTTGTGCTCGAGAACAGTATACTGCACGGGATACACTATCGACGTTGTGTCTAGTCCTTCTTCGTAACACAATTGAAGCCATATTGAGTGTAGTCATCATTCCACAGTTGTTTTTCCAATATGTTGACAGAGATCTAGATAAAGAAATAAAACAAATAAATTAATCATAAGCAAATGAATAATAATACATAAAAGATATGGTTTGTCCGCGAGGGCAAGATGTGATGGAGTAAGGAGTATTATCAATGCAAACCTTACAAACCCTGATAAAAGTGACATAGTCTAACCCATATTACATACATAAAATCACACAAGAGATCTCACTTCTGCGCATGAGAATACTCTTAGCCGCATGCCTACCCACACCACACTGGAAGCAGAGTGAATTATTTCTCTGATGTTCTTGTTGACTATTTATGAGTGCATGAGCCCCACCTCCATGGTAATTCCACCTCTAGCACCAACAAGCGCATACTTGTACTCACCTACTGGCACATGCTATCACGCACTTAGCACACTGCAAAATGAAATACAGTATACACAGTATTATAAATTGTGTAATGGTGTATAATATAGCCCATTATATTAGCACATTATATTAAAGATAGCTCTCAGAACATAAAAGTCATTGTTATGGTCAAGTGCATCACAGGTTATAAGAAACACAGCCTCACTTTAGTCTCTTCTCCCAGAAGATTAACCATGTTTGAGGACAGCATCTTTGCATCCCTGACAACCTTATCTCACACACCTGATTAAGAATCCCGCTCCATCAGGAAGTGGCCCATGGGAATATAAATCTGAGGGGCTAAGAGTGGTCAGGGATTATTGCTTATAATAATATTGCTTAGAGGAGTGCAACTTGCCATTGTTGCCTTAAAGATTAGACTGAGTTAATGTAGCTATGGGCCCTTATGTTTTTGGCGGGACAGTCAAGGATTGGAGAATGGTTGGATGGATATCCTCATAGAGATGAAAGACCTTTATTTTAGATTCCCACACCCCATGTATGCATGAGACATTGGATAAGGATGAGGATGAAGCTTGTGTCATTATTTTCATTGTTTATTGCCTTGTTTACTATTACAGTATTTTTTTTTTTTCCCCCATAGGTGGTGAAACTAGGCAAGGCATCTGAGGCAGCACGAGAACTGGCCGAAGAGGTGGGCGGCAGTGGGCCATCTCAGGGATTGCTGGCTGAGTATAGTGTAACCCCTGGCCCGGCCCTGCGTACCCCACGCACTCCATCTGACACAGACCGAGTAATGCAGGGTGCACATGACATAATGGCCCTCACACACGTTGACACACCACTCAAGGGTGGGATGAACACGCCACTAAACCAGCAAGATTTTGGTGGCATTGAGCCTAGCAAGGCTGTCATCCAGACACCCAATACTGTTCTTGGTACACCCTTCCGCACTCCTCAGGGGACACAAATATCAACCCCTGGGCGCACTCCAGGTGCACTAACACCCAGAGGTCAACCTCTAACCACCCCAGGAGCAACACCAATCCGAGACAAACTGAGCATCAATGAGGAGACAGCCTTGATGCCGATTGATGACCGGCATGCCTTAAAAGCCTACCAGAGAAGTGTACGAGATGCACTGCAGATGGGACTGAAATCACTACCTACGCCAAGGAATGACTTTGAGATCGTTGTGCCAGACCAGGATGAGACTCAGGGTGGGGAGGAGGACAGGGACCGCTCCGACCACTTTGTTGAGGATCAGGCTGATGTCGATGCAAGGTCAGTGTGTACTACACTTTTGTGGTGGTATCTGACACAGAGAGGGAGGTTATTAGATATTGTTGACTGTGTGTCTGTCAGTGAGAGGAAGAGAAAAAGAATATGGAAATCAAGAAGGCTTATCTTCATTTCTGTTAACTAATGCATTTTTTCATCTGGGTTTTTTATTTGCACATTTTGTTCCTTTCACTATCAGTTTGCTTTTTCAGAATCATGTTTCCTACATTAAAGTTTATAGTAAAGTACTGTAGTATAAACTTAAGGGTTACATTATCTCAGTTTACACTAAGACCTCGATATAACAGACTTCAAAAGACCAGAATTCACTTTTATCGGAATTGAGGAGCTACTGGACTACATGTCGTATATATCAGAATTTTTCCGGAAAATAAGACTTCTGTCCAGAATATGGAAATCAAGAAGGCTTATCTTCATTTCTGTTAATGCATATTTTCATCTGGGTTTTTTATTTACATATTTTGTTCCTTTCACTATCAGTTTGCTTTTTCAAAATCATGTTTCATACATTAGTGTTTATGGTAAAATAATATAAACTAAAGGGTTACATTATCTCAGTATACACTAAGACCTTGATATAATGGACTTCAATAGATCGGAATTCGCTTTTATCGGAATTGAGGAGCTACTGGACTACATGTTATATCGGAATTATTCCAGAAGATAAAGACGTCAGTCCAGACCATTGACGCCCAGAATTCCCCCCCCCCCCCTTTTTTTTTTTTTTTTTGCTCGAAAAGTGCACCAGAGCCAACCAGCCTACATGCTGGATGTATCGGAATTATTCCAGAAAATAAGATTTCAGTCCAGACCAGTGATGCCCGGAATGCAGAACCCTCTTTTGTTTTGGAGAAAGCACGCTTTATAAGGGTATTGTCCGTGAAGTTTGTGTGTTTGTGCATTGGTGGCGACTGGGCGGGTCACTCCAGCCTCCTCTCACTCTGTCTCTGTATGACCTGCACTTCCATTGTGATCAGATCATCACAACTGCGCTCGTATAATCTCAGATATTTTCCCGCTGTGAGTTATGAAATGGCTTTTGCTGCCCCATCAACCTCTTCTGCTGCCTCGACCAAGGCCAAGAGGACGTCCTTGTCCCTGCAGGAAAAGCTAACAATTCTGGAGGAGTTTGAGAAGGGAACAAGCAGCTTGACCCTCACGAAGAAGTACAGTATGAAGAAGTCAACGTTTTATGACTTGGTCCATGCAAAGGAGAAACTGAAGGCCATGGCCAAGAAAACTGAAATCAGAGGGAGCAAGATAAAGATGTTCTGGGAGAGGAGGCAGCCTTTCGAGGGACTCGATGATGTGGTGTTTAAGTGGTATGAACAGCAACGTGCAGAGGGTGTACCTGTACATGGGATCGACATACAGAGTGCTGCTGAATGCCTTGCAAGACACCTTGGCCATAACGATTCTAAGTCAGTTTCTGTGTGGTTGTTCTGGTTCTGCACCAGGCATGGCATTGTCAACAAGGCAATGACTGGGGAGCTGCTGAGTGCCGACCTTGAGGCTGTGGAGCCCTCCATAGAGAAACTCCGGAATATTATTGACGAGAACGACTCCACCTGTTCCAGATATATAACGCCAGTGAGACTGGGTGTTTCTGGCTTAATTTACCCTGGAACACTCAGTCTCATATCAGCATCCAAAGCATACCAGACCACAAGCAGATGAAAGACCGCAAATCCATCCTCGTCTGTGCCAATGCTGATGGGTCCCACTGCATACTTCCCGTTGTGGTGGGCAAGGCAAGGAAGCCCAGGGCTCTCAAGAACCTCATGGACTCCTTTCCAATAGACTATTACCCCAACCCCTTAGCCTGGTTCACATAGGAGATCTTTCTACGGTGGTTCAAGGAGGTAAGTTCAGTTCAGTTCATAAAATACTGTATAAAATACTGTAGTATAAAATAAATGCAGTACAGTGCAGTATAGCCAGTGTAAAAGTTAAGTTCATAAAACACAGTTTAAAATAGAATGCAACACAATGTAGTATTGTAAAGTACTGTATAACCAATCAAAAACTTCACTAATATAAGGTACTACAGTGCAGTAATGTAAAATACAATATCACAGTGGCATTTTTTTGGTTTATTATGCTCGTGGTATTACAGTCAGATTTTATTTTGTGGCTCAGTGGCTCAATCAGTAGAGAGGAGGCCTGCAGTCCTACCGGACCCAGGTTCAAGTCCCTGTTGAGGCAGGGAGCAGTTTAAGGATTTTAACTTCATAAAATCAGACTTTACTGATCTACCTGAAGAACCACTGACATGTCATTATAATACCCCCACTAGTACCAATACACCAGTCCTGTATGAGGCAGCCCTAGCATGTATTCAATATGGACAGTGGGTGTTAGCGCCGAAGTGGTGACATGGGGGAGGCGGTAGCTTGATCGGTAGAGAGTTTGCTTGCAGTCCCGAGGGACCCAGGTTCGAATCCTCGCTGGGGCAGGGAACAGTTTAAGGATTTGAATTTCATTAAATCAGGCTTTACTGATCTACCAGGAGACCCGCCGACATGTCGTAAAAATAACCCCGCTAATACCAATACATCAGTCCTGTATGAGACAGCCCTAGCATGTATTCAATATTGACGGTGGGTGTTAGCGCCGAAGTGGTGACATGTAGAGGTGTATGGTATGTAGGAGGACGGCTGGACCTTGATAGCAGGCTGTAAAGCCTATGCCCAGAGACGGACACATAAAAAAAAAAAAATGTAGAGGTGTATGGTATGTAGGAGGACTACTGGGCCTTGGGACCAGGCTGCGAAGCCTATGCCCAGAGTTAGACACATGGAGGGGGGGAATGACTTTCCCTGCATGACATTTTATTTCGCATTTGGCTTTAATTCTGTATGGCGTGAAGTCAGATACAAAATTTTATCCTGAACAGTGAACAAAGTTACGATTTAGCCACGTGGTGGAATTCTTTAGATTTTATTTCGTAACTGACTTCACCCCTGCATGACATTTTATTTCGCATTTGACTTCAACCCTGTTTGGTGTGAAGCCAGTTATGAAATATAATCCTGAACATTGGACAAAGTTTCGATTTAGCCACGTGGTGGAATCTTCAGATTTTACTTCGTAACCGACTTCACCCCTGCATGACATTTTATTTCGTATTTGTATGGGGTCGAAGTCAAACGTTATACAGTACGAAATAAACTCCTAAAAATCAGAGTTGGGACGTGGCCACATGGTGGAATTTATTAAAAAATTTCATTACGATCTTTTCAGGAGTTCTGCCCAGCTGTTAGGAGATTT
>JAGKTI010012290.1:0-24853 GCA_018397915.1 Birgus latro | reverse complement strand
TGTGTGTGTGTGTGTGTGTGTGTGTGTGTGTGTGTGTGTGTGGCGTATTCTCTGTTCCTTGCACCACGTTTGCCTAACACATGCGATGCACACAATAGATTTCTCCATGAACATTCGCTGCACGACATACGTATATAATGTCATATATGTGTCGCAGTGTGGCTATTTTCTTGTCTCTGATCATTACGTAACTTTCCGCTGTCAGTCAATGCACGCAATATTTCTCAGTGAACACTCGCTGCAGTATTTTATACGTATACAGTATTTCACACTGAACCACATACAATATAAAACTCTATCACATGATTCCATCCCAGCCTCTTCTGTTATTCCCTTCCCTACTGTATGGCGTAAGAGACCGCCTGTTCCCTTAGCAACAAATGCATATGTCTGTGTATCTCTATGGCATAGCATAATTCCTGCTATGGTAGGTCAGTTATTTCACTAATCCAGGCACTACATGTTTCACAGATATAAGTAATGGCTTCACTATAAGGGTAAAATACATCATTTTACTGGTAGGGTGAGTGGAAACCCCACTATAACAAACCAGACTCTGCCTCTAGGCCTAACGGCTGATAACAGGCCCCAGTGCTTTACAAACAATATATCTATGTTCAGTAGACACAATCACTTCACAGTACAGTAAGACCTCACTCTAACAGACTAATTGGGGCCCAAGCCAGTCCGAAAAATGCGAAATTCCGATAAAAGCGACATCCGGACTTACCCCTGCTAATCCGGACTTTTTCCGATATATCAGACATTAGTCCGGATTGCATCAGTGGTTTTCATCACCATTGCAGTATTGTACTGTGTTATACCTTCACTACATTAATCAAATGGTATAATAATACAGTACTGTGCACTGAAATACGTGTCTTTTACTTGTCTTATTGTGGTGAACATAGCTGAAGTTGTCAGGAAGTCCGGACTGCTTTCTGGCTTTATCAGACTTTTTCCGATATATAGGAGTTTAGTCCGGTGAGTCCAATAAAAGCGAATTCCGGTCTATTGAAGTCCGTTATATCTAGGTTTTACTGTATAGTCAAAAACACTGTACAATCACAGTATTTCAATAATGGCTTCAGCCTCGGGTGGGAGGGGGAGATTGGTAGATTTAAAGGGACACCACACACTCGCGCAACCTCACGCCTTGGCTGCTTGTCAGGTACTGATTTGCCAAGCCCCGGACACCCCCTCTACACCCCCGACAGTGTGGCCAATGTCTTGCCTCGGAAGAGACTCACGGCCGCTAGAACGCACCAAAATTTCACGCAAATCGGCCAAAAACTATTTTTGGTTAATTTTTTTCGCTTTTTAACGTGATTTGAGACCGTGTGCGTGGGCACAACCCATCACATGTAATGCAAATCGCAGTACCGTGCGCGAAAGGGTTAATACATCCCAGATATATGAAGGAATGAAAGCAGTAGATGAGGGCGCCCATCATCCACTCAGTGTAGGGAGGCCTTACGGTCACTACTCTGAGTGACAAGCCAAGTGGTTTCCTGTACCCAGGAAACCATTTACTGTGCTGGGTGGTAACCATATAATCAGGGTTTTTGACCAAGTGTCCCCCAGATTCCCCTATCTAAAATCACTTAATCATGGCAATTGTTTTGGAGAGTCTCGGAGGGCCCAATACCTGCCCAGGGTTCCAGCCAAATGGGCAGATTTTCATGGCCATGTGGAATGGGAGAGGTGTGATTGAGGAGATCAAGAGGGTGGAATTGGTGAATGTTTAAGAGTGCCATGACGGCACTGTGTGAAACAAAAATAAAAGGGCATGAAGTGGAGGAGTGGGAGGGTGTGAAATGTAAGGTAAGGCATGAATGGGTGAGAGATGCAAGGAAGGAGTTGCTCTGTTGATGAATGAAGTATGGCAGAGAGGAATGAGAGTTTACAAATGTGTCAGCTTGAGTATGCCAGGTTCAAGTTTGAGGAGGTGAAAGTGGCTGTGATTGTAGCCTATGCATCGTGTGATGACAGGAATGAGAGAGAGAGAGAAAGACTGGTTTTGGGATGAGCTGGATGAAGCAGTGGGAGAAATGCCCAGGAGCAACAAAGTGATCGCGGTGGGCTATATGAATGGAAGATTAGGCACTGGTCCTGAGGATGACATAATGGGTTGTAATGGAATACCAGGAGAAAATGATAATGGGAAGTGACTGAAGGATATGTCTCAGGAAAGGAGGTTTTGCATTTGTAACTCGTATTTCAAACACAGAGAAGCACATAAATATACATGGTATAGAGGGAGTGGGGATCTCGTTGAAAGGAGCCTAAATGATTACGTGTTCGTAAAGAGGTCGATGCTGGGAATGGTTGCTGATACGAGGGCTGTGAGAGGACGATGTAGAGATCGGTAAGATCATATGATTGTGGTACGCAAGATCAAGCTGAGAGGAGTTAGGTGGACCAGGAAAGACAGAAGCAGTTAGGGAGAAAGACTGAAAGTCAAGAAGCTGAGGATCAAAGAAATAGCTGATGAATACAGGACCAAAGTAAGGAGGGAGTTAGAAACAGTGAATTGGAATGAAATGGATGTGGACAGCCAGTGGAATGCATATAGGGATTGCTTAGTTCGGAATCCTAAAGGTGTGTGTGGTGTGGCAAGAGTAACAATAAAGAAGAAAGGTATGGCATGGTGGGATAAGGAGGTCAAGAGAGCAGTGGAGGAAAAGCGCATTAAGTGGCTAGGGTGGTTACAGAACAGAGATTCAACTGAAATAAGAACTGAATATACTGAGAGCAAGAAGCATGTATAGAGACTAGTGAAGAGGAAAAAGGAAGAGGTAAATGATGATCTAGGGAGAAAAATGAATGCAAATTACTCTGAAAATAGGAAGTTATTCTGGAAAGAGGTGGGGAAATGTAGAAGTGACAGTGGAAAGAAATGTGAAAGTGTGAAGGATGTAAGTGGTAGATTATTAACCCATGGGGATGAAGTAAGGACCAGATGGAAAGAGTATTTTGAAAGCCAGATGAATGGGAATAGAGAGAGCAGAGGAGCTGTAAACATGATTGGTTTTGGGGGTGTGCAGAGAAGGAATGCAGTGCCAGAAAACGTGACATTTACACAGGCAGCGAATGCTGTGAAGTGGCTGAAAAATGGGAAAGCAGCTGGGGTTGATGAGGTGTATGCAGAGGTGATTAAGTGTAGGGGAGAGAATGGAATGAAGTGCTTGTTGGAGATATGTTAGAAGGCCTGGATGAGTGAAACTGTGCCAACAGAGTGGAAAAAGGCTGTGATTGTACCCCTGTACAAAAATAAAGGTGAGCAAAGTGAGTGCAAGAATTATCATGGCATAAGTTTATTGAGTGTTGTAGGAAAGGTATACGGAAGAATTATTATAGAGAAGGTAAGAGAAATACCAGAAGTCTTAGTGAGTGATGAACAGGGTGGCTTTAGGAGTGGCAAAGGTTGTGTGGATCAAGTATTTGCAGTAAGACAGATAGTGGAGAATGCTTGTGAGAAGGACCATAAAGTGTTTATGGGTTTCATGGATCTGGGAAAAGCATACGACAAAGTAGACAGAGAAGGATTGTGGAAGGTTTTGCGCATTTACAGTGTAAATGGTAAGCGGCTATGTGCCGTCAAGGGTTTTCATGATGATAGTGAAGCATGTGTAAGGGTAAAAATGGGCATCTTAGTGAATGGTTCACAATCGGTGTGGGTGTGCGACAAGGTTGTGTGATGTTCCCATTGTTATTCAATGTACAGTAATCCCTCCAAGACCCGACGTAATAAAGCCAAAGGCGTGTCTGGAGTTTGGTCTTGTCCGGGACTTGGGCCTGAGCCTTCTGGACAGGTACTTATGAACCCTAACCTAACCTAACTCTGAAAACCACCTACATAACTCCCTACCGGACATGCATAACACCTATTTCAGACCCTGTTCACACCAATAAGGGACACAAAGCATGAAATAAATGAAATGGAACCAGATAATGAGGAATTGGTGGTGATTATGGAAAATATTTAGCAGTTGACAGGCTACTGTAACTCCCTACCGGACATAAACAGCACCTAATTAAGACCCTATTCACACAATAATGGACAGAAAGCGTGAAATAAATGAAATGGAACCAGAGAATGAGGAATTAGAGGTGAGTATGGAAAATATTTGGCAGTTTCCAGGGTACTTACAACACTTCCGTGACCGTCGCAAAGTTTAACCCGCCTCCTTTCAGACTCTGACAGTACTGTAATCCAGTGTTGCACTGCAGTTAATCCTTGGCACTTTGAATTCTAATTTTTTTTAACACTGCACATTCTTTTCTTACTTGCTCTTCACTTGAAACTCACCAGCATTGCACTTAGTGCTTGGCACTCTGAATTCTAATTTCTTTACACTACACATTCTGTTTTTTACACTGCACAACACTGTAAATTCCCATGTGGTCTAGTGGCGAGTTTTTGCTGTTTATTCACTGTCAGAGTCTGAGAGTAGATGTTGCAGGCGGCCAGTGGGTGCGTTGCTGGGACGTGGTGATGGACTACCCACTGCAGATGACTCCGAAGAAAGCCGCAAACTCACGTCCAGTGGCAACTTCACTCTGGCCGATGTACTGGGCTGTGGCTCGAGCTGGAAGGCCTGTCTTGGGGAGACAGTGGTGTGGAGCCAGGACTGGGCACGGTGGGAGTCACGGGCCTGAAAAAACTGTCAAATGGTTGATTGACGTAAGGGACGGCAATTCTGCCGAGTGATGGTGTGCTGCCTATAAGCACGCACTTCCTCCACAGGTTCCAGGGGCCCCATCTTCTGGTCGCAGTCTGGGTGTTCGAGGTAGTCCTGGATGAACTTGACATGTTCCCGGAGTGCGCTCAACTTGGGGATGGCTGGAGTAGTGGCGTGCTGAGAGGAGTCTACATCATCTTCGCTGTCCTCGTGGGAATCTTCAAGCTGGGTACAGTGAGTCCTCGATAAACAAAAACCCGATATATGAATTTTCGATGTTACAAAAGCGAGGAATGTAGGACAAATTCCACAATACAAAAAGTATCTGTCTTGATGATACGAAAAGAAATACGAAAATTCAAAATGGCCGCACCGCACAGTGCTGCACTCGCTTGTGGCGAGGCCGTCGCAACAATAACAAGACAATTCGCCATCAGGACTTTTCGGCATCAGGACAATTCCCCATTATTAATTACATATCAGTTAATTTAACAAGTAGAGTAAAACCTCTCGGATAGTGATTATATTAGTCTGGGACAATCGTCGTTATCCATGAAACGCTCTCTTTGGGGCAAACTTCTTTTTCATTCATTCATTCATTATCCAATCCTATGTCGCCCCACAGAGGAACATAGGAGCCCAGGGGTAGGCAAGTTGGTCCTGACATTTAACCCGAGGAATCCCATCGATGTATGGGTACGTTACAACGTTTTGTCACAACTACACCCATCGACGTACAGGTACGTTGCGCAATTGCAAGGGTCATAATTTGCACAATTTTCAAGTTTCATGGGTGATTTTTGGTAGGCATATGTGGGAGACCTTCCTCTACCTGCTGCCAAGCGGGGATACTGCCTGGCCCCACCTAACCCCCCTCCCCCCCTGCCCCCACACTGGGCAATTCACCTGTTAGCAGTAACCCGGCCAGTAAAGTTATGTTGCCTCACGGTCTCTCCAATGACGAAATTCATGGTGAAAATGATTCCTGAGGTGGAGGACAAAGAAATAAAGAAGCTAGAGCAAGAAACAAACAGAAGTGATGGGGTGGTAATGTCATAAAGGAAGGTGCCATATGTGGATGTGTTTGGTGACTGAATGCATCTATTGCCTATATAAATGTGTGAAAACCAATATAGTCTTGTACTGCACATAAATTCGTACCAAATACATAAATAAATACGTAATTTAAAGTGGCTTGAATTAGTTAACCCTTCCATAGTTTGTTTTCTTTAGCCAGGTACCTTGAGTAAGAGGGAAAACATAAGGCTTACTCATCACCTGTAGCACCATTTATACCCTCAAGAAGGCGATTTCTCTATGAATTTTCGATGTTTCTCGCCAAAAGTGAAGGTTTGAGCTAAAAAAGAAAATTTCCGAAAATGCTCGGGACTGGGGGGTATCGGATGTCGGAAATCCGTCGGGACGTGACGGGTTAAGATGAGAGTTACCTAAATATATCAAAATGGTCTGGAGCTTTTTACAATTCACCCCATTTTTCCATTTTCAGCCATATATAACTTGTATAATGTTTGCAAAATGAAGACTAGTGTATATTAGACATGGGAGAAGGATATATAAACTTACTTTTCATTGGTTTGGAGTGCTGTTTATTGAATATGACGCTAGAAATTGGCTTGGGGTCTAATGGGGGCTGGGGTGGGGGTGTTCTTGCTCTCGCTCTCGCTTTCCCTCACATTCACTCTCAATGCCTGCCCACCATTGACGTGCCTCTTGATGTATCCTCTCTCTCCTCCTCATCATCAAGCCCCTCAAAGACAATTTCCTCATCAGTAACAACAAGTGGAGTGTCTGTATCATCTGTATCGTTCACTACAGCTTGTCTTGCTGCCTCTCGCCCTGCATTCTCCTTTCTCATGAAACTGGTGATAAGTGACTGCTGCCTTGCCTGGATTTTCTCATTGAACTTCTTGTTGATGATACTGGTGAGCTTGTTGAGGTGCTGCATGGCTTCATCATGGGTGTCAGACCTCAGGTTATTTATATTTAAAGAAACTTTCCCAACATTCCTAGCGGTGCTGAGAAGTCTTTTGTCGTTGGTTCACCCTGTAGTGGTTCATCTCGGTCGGGAACATCTCCATCTTCTCTTTCCCTTGTCCTCTCTCATCATGTCCTCGATGGTTTGCTCTCTGTCACGGGTACAAACGATTTCCTCCACATCAGACTGAGACACAGTGGACATGCCTGGTACAGCTCGGACCAAAGCTGATGTCTCTCGAGCCAACACTTGAGTTCCTGTTTATCGTTCTGTTTTGCTCTGAGGTTTAAGTGGGGCAAGAGAGGGTGCCAAGCTTGCTTGACTGTAGCATCTGTCATCTGTTGCCAGGCTGCATAGAAGTAATTAACAGCTTGCTTGATCTTGAATTGCAGCCAAAATGCTTTTACTGATGTATCTGCTGATTCTATTTCCCCTGGCTCTGGTTCTGGTTCACTGTCGCTGAACTCACCCTCCTCAGTTTGCCACAACTCCACCTGGCTGTCTGTCTTCTCCCTCATCATTTTGTGAAGCATTCCATAGAATATTAGTTTGACATATGCAATAAGCTCCTGGTCAAGTGGCTGAAGTTTCAAGGTAGTGTTGGGGGGCAGGAATACATCTTGTACATCAGGATGTCAGCTGACCAGGTACTTTGTGTGGCCAGGAGCATTATCAAGGAACAATAGCACCTTGAATGCCAGATTCTTGCGCTTGCAGTAGTCTCTCGTATCTGATATAAAAACCTCATCAAACCACTTCACAGAAAGACCCACAGTCATGTAACCTGACCTGTTACTGTACCACACACAGTTAGGCAAATTATTCATGTCACAATTGCGAAAGGAGTGGGGTTTTGCATCTATCTATCTATCTATTGCCAGACGCCTTGATCCCAAACAGGGTGGCCAGAAACAAATCGCCTCCATGTCACTCTGTCCCCTGCCATTTCACTACCACGCTCCCAACTCACACCCCCCTCTCTCATATACCTCTCCACTCCATCCCTCCATCTCATCCTCGGCCTCCCCCTCCCTCTCGCCCCCTCCACCTCACTCACATACACTCTCCTCATCAGTCTTTCACTCTCCATCCTCTCCACATGCCCAAACCACCTTAATGTGTTTCTCCTAACGCTTCCCATCACGTCCTCAACCACACCACAACGCTCCTTCACTTCCTCATTTGTTAGTCTGTCTCTCCATGTGACTCCACATGCTCCTCTCAAATAACTCATTTCCACTGCTCTCACTCTTGACTTCTGTCCTTCCAACAGGGTCCAAGCTTCACTTCCATATGTCAGAGTTGGTATCACAGTACTGTCATGTAACAACTTTTTCACTTCCATGCTCACCTTCCTGTTTCTTATCACTGCTTTCAACGAACCAGCAACCTTCCTTCCCTGCTGCACCGTTTCGAGCACTTCACCCTCCAGCCTTCCATCCTTACTCATCACACTGCCCAAGTACTTAAATTCACTCACATTCTCCATATCCTTCCCATCCAATCTCACTGTACATTCACTGGCTTCACTTCTCTCGAAGATCATCACTTTACACTTCCCCACATTCACCTTTAGATTCCGTTTCTTACACACTCTTCCAAACTCATCTACCAAGCCTTGCAGCTCCCCTTCGTCTTCACTCAACAACACAGTATCATCTGCAAACAGCAGTACAGGGAGTTTCCAAACACTGCCCTCTCTCACTAGGGCCGCTCCAACATCCACTGCCCGACCTTGTATCTCTTTTATAACCCCATCCATATACAGATTGAACAACCATGGAGACATGACACATCCTTCTTTCAATCCAACCTTCAAATGGAAAGATTCACTCAGTTTGCCATCCATTCGCACTGCAGCCTTAGCACCCTCATACATACTCTACACTGCCTTCAACAACTTCCCATCCACTCCATATACAGTAGGCGCGGAAAGTATTGACGCCATCTTAAAAAAAGAAAACATTCTTGTGGTTAGCAAGGAGAAACAAATAAATTAACACTCACCATTGAATTTAGTATTGCTGGCATTCCCCTTCACCTTTATTATCTTCGTCAGGCATCTGGGGAGACTGATGGCATAGTTTTGCAGAACAGACGGACTAAAACTGCTCCATAGCTGCGTGACTGCAGCCTCAAGTTTAGGCAAAGATGATGTGCCGCTTCATGTGCGCCCATAAATTCTCAATGGGATTGATATCTGGGCTGTTTCCGGGCCAATCTCAAATAAAGGGAACCTCACAGTCTGTTAGCCACTGTTTCACTGACTTTGCAACATGTGCAGGGGCAGAATCTTGCATAAATACTCTTTGCCTTGGTTTTATCAAAAGGGTCACTTAAAACATCACATAATAGCTCCAAATAATTGTTCTGGTTCACTTTTTCATTTGCAGGTAGAATTACCAACTCACCAACACCATAATATGTAAAGCAGCCCCAAGCCATGAGTGAGACTGGGTATTTAACAAACTTGGAAGTGTACTTAGGATCCAGGGGGTCACTGCCTGGTTTGCGGTACACTCGTGATGAAGGGGTACCAGTGACAGTAAATGTTGACTCATCACTCCAAAGCACAGTTTTCCATTGCTCCTCACTCCAGGCAAGATATTTCTTACAAAAATTTACTCTCTTTTTCTTCTGAAGTGCAGTTAGCAGTGGTTTCTTACGAGCACAAAAACTCCTGTAGCCCAGACCGTCATGCAACAGTTGCTGCACACTTCTGACAGACACATCTGCTAGCAACTGTGGGTTCTTTTCTTTCAAATCCCATGCTGTTAGCCTTGGATCCTTGCTAACTTGCCTTGAGATCAGCTGACGGGTCCTGAAGGTTGTCTTACGAGGTCTCCCAGGCTTGGGAAGTGGAGTGGGAGGAATGGCCTCCCCACTGTCCTTGAACCGCTTCACCAGTCTCTGCACTGTCCTCAGTCTAACACCATCTGATTTGCAATAAATGGGAGTTTGTGGCCAGCTTTGTATAAAGTAATCACTTCCACACGTTTGTCCTTGCTTGTGGTTACTTTAGGCATGATGAGAATGTGGTAGGTAACCAAATAACTGTGTTATTTGAGTCAAAACATGCCCTCGTGGTGCATCACACACAGAGACAATCCTCCTCCTGTGGCTGCCCAAACATTACTGAGCCTGCTCCTGTGATGCCAAACCTATCAAGCAGGGTTGCCAGCTCCCGTTGAAAAAGGTTCAGCTCATTTCGCATCACAGGGGAGGGTAGTATTGACCCTACTTCACTTAACTCAAAAAAGAATGACGTCGGCAAAAAAACGTCAATACTTTCCGCGCCTACTGTGTTCTTAATACCTTCCACAAACCTTGTCTATCCACCCTGTCATATGCTTTTTCCAGATCCATGAAGGCTGCATACAACTTCTTGCCCTTCTCTAGAAACTTTTCCACTAAGGATCTAAGAATGAATATCTGGTCTACACAACCTCTTCCCTTCCTAAAACCTCCTTGTTCTTCTCCAACTAATTCCTCAGTAATTTCCCTAACTCTGTCAATAAGTATCCTACCATATACTTTTCCTATTACACTGAGAAGGCAAATGCCCCTATGATTACCACACACTGCATTTTCCCCTTTTCCTTTGTACAGAGGAATAATTATACCTGACTTCCTATCCTCCGGGACTCTACCCTCCTCCCAAGCCAATCTGCACACCTTCCACATCCATTCTATTACTATCTCTCCCCCATGCTTCAGCATTTCACCACACACTCCATCAATTCTTGGGGCTTTCCCCATTTTAACTTTCTTCCTTGTACAAAAATCACAGGTTTCACCTCAAAGTCTCCAGTGACATCGGTTTTTAGGAGCACACTGAACCTATCCTTGTCCATTTTTGTCCCTGCTGCTTGGCAGTGACCCTTAGGTACGTAAGTGGCCATTAGGTGATTTTCTCCAAAATACCCCAGTCTCATTGCAATTGAAGATTTGTTCCATGGTGTAACCACCTTCTTCAGTTATTTCCCTAGCTGCCTTGGAAAAATCTTCAGATGTACTGGTGTCAGCTGATACCACCTCGCCATGATAATAGGCTAGTTTAACATCACACCTCTTCCTAAAACGATGCTACCTCCCCCCTGAGGCGGTAAAGTGTGCTGGGTTTTTCAGATCTTTCTTATCACATACAGCTTTATAAACTTTCACAGCGTGTCCCCTGATTTCTGGCCCATCGACGCTTGTATTCTCTTTCAGTCGATGGGCTAGCCATTTTATTACATGATGTTCAGTAATAATCAAAAGTCTTTTATTCTCTGTTGTGTCATGCATTGCCCATCTGGCACCACTGGCCCCTCCACAAAAAAACTTTTCAGTCACCTTTAGTGTTGCTTTAATCTGATCCTTTCGTTTCCTGACATTTCTGACACTCGACTCGGGCACATTTAATTGTTTCAGTATGTCACGTCTTCTCTCCTTCCTCTATAAGTTTGATAATCTACTTCTTCCCCTCCACTGTATACTATTTCTTGGCTTTGCCACGCATATATTCCCATGACTTCCTCAAACTTTTATCACTCTTCGATATCCTTGGCGTTTCGTCAGCACCATGACTACCATCTTGTCCACCAGCACGACTCATACCAGAGGTAAAAGCCACTATATTTAGGGAACAATCACTGACAGACATCAGAGTAGAAAAACCAACACGTGCTGACTAGGGGGGGTGTAGACATGTGACGTCTGGCTAAATGCCTATCGCCTTGCGCAGGTCGTCAGGGTTGGACCCTGGCAACTCTGCCGGCCAGGCGGTTCTCGCAATCCGCCGTGCATGGGGGTTGTTATATCCTGTCGCTACCCCTGAAACTGCTATCCAAACCAGCGCTACCCACAGGGTACTACTGTACATATTAGTTTTCAAGTTATGTGAGTTATAAAGCTGATGATGGTTTATCCTTTTTTTAATAAATGTAAAATATGGCATCAGATAGTTGGTATTAACGGAAAAACATGTAAATACAGTACTGTATATTGAAACATGAATCAGGTGACGTATGCCCCACATGCCATTGTCTAGGCAACTCACCTGTTACCAGTGACCTGGCCAGTAAAGACATGCCATGCTACGGTGTGAAATTCAAGGCCGGAGTGATTCCCCAATCGATGACAAGCTGGAGGACAAAGTTTACGTAGCATTTGAGGAAGAAACAGTCAGAAATGATGATGAGGTAATGTCGCCCCAAAAAGGTGTGGTATGTTGATGTGTTTGTGAGTGAAACAACGCTTATATCGCCTATATTACTGTGTGAAAACCAATATACTCTTGTACTGCATATAAATTCATACCAAATAAATAAATATAAGTGGCTTGGAATAGTTACACTCCCCCCCTCATAGATCACGTTTTCTCAGGAGCAAAGGTCCATAAAAAACATAGCCACGTGAGGGTATTCTTACCTGTAGCAGGATTTTAAAGGTCAGGTGAGTGATTTCTCTATGAATTTTCGATGTTTCTCATAAAAAGCGGAGGTTTTAGCAAAAAAAAAAAAAAAAAATAGAAAATCTGGTGGGATTGGGGGAGGTAATTGGTTAAGAATCTGTCACGACGGGGCGGGCTAACATGAGTCTACACATGAGGCATTGGCATTTAAATAAATGCCTAATAACCTCAAGTGGAAGATCGACATACTCTAAAATTATACAAGGTTGTGTAGACCAGATATTCATTCTTAGATCCTTAGTGGAAAAGTTTCTAGAGAAGGGCAAGAAGTTGCATGCAGCCTTCATGGATCTGGAGAAAGCATATGACAGGGTGGATAGACAAGGATTGTGGAAGGTATTAAGAATATATGGAGTGGAGGCAGTGAAGAGTATGTATGAGGGTGCTAAGGCTACAGTGCGAATGGATGGCAAACTGAGTGAATCTTTCCATTTGAATGTTGGATTGAAACAAGGATGTGTCATGTCTCCATGGTTGTTCAATCTGTACATGGATGGGGTTATAAAAGAGATACAAGGTCAGGCAGTGTATGTTGGTGCGGCCCTAGTGAGAGAGGGTTAGTGTTTGGAAACTCCCTGTACTATTGTTTGCAGATGATGCTGTGTTGTTGAGTGAAGACAAAGGGGAGCTGTAGGGCTTGGTAGATGAGTTTGGGAGAGTGTGTAAGAAACGGAATCTAAATTTGAACTTAGGGAAGAGTAAAGTGATGGTCTTTGAGAGAAGTGAAGCCAGTGAATGTACAGTGAGATTGGATGGGAAGGATGTGGAGAGTGTGAGTGCATTTAAGTACTTGGGTAGTGGGATGAGTAAGGATGGAAGTCTGGAGGGTGAAGTGCTCGAAAGGGTGCAACAGGGAAGGAAAGTTGCTGGTTCGTTAAAAGCAGTGATAAGAAACAGGGAGGTGAGCATGGTGTTACATGACAGTATTGTGATACCAACTCTAACATATGGAAGTGAAGGTTGGACCCTGTTGGAAGGACAGAAGTCAAGAGTGAGAGCAGTGGAAATGAGTTATTCGAGAGGAGCATGTGGAGTCACATGGAGAGACAGACTAACAAATGAGGAAGTGAAGGAGCGTTGTGGTGTGAGTGTGGACGTGATAGGAAGCGTTAGGAGATTAGGAGAAACACGTTAAGGTGGTATGGGCATGTGGAGAGGATGGAGAGTGAAAGACTGACAAGGAGAGTGTATGTGAGTGAGGTGGAGGGGGCGAGAGGGAGGGGGAGGCTGAGGATGAAATGGAGGGATGGAGTGGAGAGGTATATGAGAGAGGGGGGTGTGAGTTGGGAGCTGGGTAGTGAAATGGCCGGGGACAGAGCGACATGGAGGCGATTTGTTTGTGGCCACCCCGTGCGGGATTGAGACGTCTGGCAATAGATAGATAGTTAGATCTTCATATTACATCTACATTCTCAGCTAATCAATCAGTCTCAACCTATTGCATACAAAAATTATAATCAAAATTACAGTACTGAAGACAGCTATGGGAGACGCCAGATTATAATTCAAAGTCAACTACAGTGAGCCAGAAACAAGTTAATTATCGACTACAAGTGCAAATTATAAACTAATATCCAAACTTATGCTATTCAGTGAACATAGACCATGATAGTTCCCCATGAAATTAGTTATTATAGTATTGATCAATTAATATTAAGTATATTTATAGAATGACGTAATCGTCCATGTTTTGACAGGGAATTGTCTGACAGTGAATTAACTTTATGGCGAATTTTCCCGGAACAAATCCAAATCCCTCCTTGCAGCTTTGCTGCATATGAGAATATTTTCGCAGCTCTACACATTTTCTTACTGTTTAGACATGTCTCCCATGTGCCCTGGATCATCTTTAGCATCGGGGGAGCCCTCTGCAAAGAAGCAGCAGCATCATACTCTAACTCTGGAGAGGAAATTGGAAATTATGCCACGAGGAGGGGCAGGGAGTCTCGGAGATTGGGTGTGCTTTAGGCCTTGCAGCTTCCACCGTTGGGACTGTGACCAAGAAAAAGGAGATGTACAAGAAAATGGCCACGTCATTCTCTACATCTACAGGTATTATGTACTTCTACAGTTATTACTTACTTCAAAATAGGAGGGGTAAAGTTTAGGTGGGGGGTCCAAGGGGGTCCTGGGATGCATCCCCCCATTTCTATGTATGTTTGTTTCAATGGGGAAAATCATTCCGATATACGAAATTTCGAATTACAAAAGTTTTTTGGGGTCCCTATCACTTTCGTATATCAAGGACTCACTGTACTTGTACAGTACATCTTTGAAAAATGCACATTTGAATTGTGTAATTTGCCAGTTATGCGGGCACCATCCCAAAAAATACGCTTAAATAATTTTCATATTGTGCGCATATTTTTAAATTGTGCGGGCACGTCTGAGAAGACCGAGCCATTCCAGCTACATTCCGTACTACTTTACGAGGCGGATGGAATGCATAAGGTGACCAGACACTGTCCAGCCTAAAAGCGGGACTCAGGTCACTTTATTCTAGGCGTCCCGACTCCCGCGGTCCCGTTCAGTATTCAAGTGTTCTCACATTGTTAGGGTCTACCAGGCGTAATTCACATGTTATATGTTGTATTCAGTGAATTGTGAATTATAACCATGGCACCACCACATGCTAAGAAAAACAAGAATATCAATTCAGAAAGTAAACTGAAGGTTATTGAAATAAAGAAAGCAGGAAAAAGAAATTGTGATATCAGTCGGGAGTTTGGCTTGGGTGAGTCAGCCGGTTCCGAGACAATTCACCGTCAGACAATTCGCCATCAAAACATGGACGATTCCCCATCATTCTATAAATATACTTATTATTAATTAATCAACACATCAGTAACTATTTCAGGAGGATCCATCAAAGTCTGTGTTCAGTAGCGTAGGCTTTGGATATTTATTAGCTGCACCTTTAGTTAATAATTAACTTGTTTCTTCCTCGCTGTAGTAGCCTTTGATTTATATTCTGGCGTCATCCATGGCTGTCTTCATTAACCCGCCGATTCCCGACTGGTTTTTTACCCAGCCTACCCCCAGATCCTGACCGATTTTTTACTTTTTTTTTTTTTTGGCTGAAACCTTCGCTTTTGGTGAGAAACATCAAAAATTCATGGTGAAATCGCGATCCTGAGGTAAAAAATATTGATACAGGTGTCACTCAACCTTACGTTTTCCTTCTTTTTCAGGGTACCTGGCTAAAAAAAAAAATGAACTATGGAAGGGTTAACTAATTCAAGCCACTTTAAATTATGTATTTATTTCATTTATTGGGAACGAATTTATGTGTAGTAAAAGTCTATATTGGTTTTCACACAATAATATAGGCGTTTATAAGTATTGTTTACTTACCCAAAACCCCAGAGTATGGCACCTTTCTTTACGACATTACCACCTCATCACTTCTGTTTGTTTCTATCTCTAGCTTCTTTGTTACTTTCTCCTCCACTTTAGGAATCACTTTCACTGTCAATTTCGTCATCGGAGAAACCGTGGGGCAACATACCTTTACTGGCTTGGTTACTGCTAACAGGTGAATTGCCCAGTATGGGGGGGAAGGGGGGGTTAGGAGGGGCCAGGCAGTATCCCTGCTTGACAGCAGGTAGATGAAGGTCTCCCACATATGCCTACCAAAAATCACCCTCGAATGTTGAAAAATGTGCACACAATGGGCCTGCAATTGCGTGATGTATGATGCACGTCGTTGGGTCTGTCCGCAGAAAAAAGAAGTGACGTGCATCATACGTCGTTGGGACTCGGCGGGTTAATGACGGCAAATTGTCTTGTTATTGTTGTGATAGCGAATTGTCTTGTTATTGTTGTGACGGCGAATTGTCCCGAAACCGATTGTCGTCACTGTCGTTGCAGTCCGCAGAAACCCGTTCACGTTCTGTTGATGTAATGAACTATGTAGTGTTCCATGTGAATAAGCACTGTGTTGGTGAAATGATTGCGACCGTCGAATTGAGCGCCTCCATAAGTCTTGGCTGCCAGCTTGAGTTTATCAGCATTCTTTAAAATCAGACTTGTGGTTGACTACTTTCGGGACAATTCGACTGTCGCATTCTTTTCAACAACAGTGCTTATTCATATGGAACACTACCTAGCTCATTACATCAACAGAACGTGAAGGGGTTTCTGTGGACAGCAGCGACAGCGATAGTGACGACGATCAAAGCCCCGAGGGGCCCCAGTAGCCCCACCCCAGCCCCACCAACCCACGAATGCAACATTTGACTTTTTATTTTTTCCTTATTTACTATGGTTAACTTTTTATAACAAATATACTACTATACAAGTGTGTAAAATGTTTACAGTAAAACCTCGATATAACGGACTTCAATAGACGGGAATTTGCTTTTATCGGACTTGAGGAGCTACCGTACTAAATTCCTATACTGTATATCGGAAAAAGTCCGATAAAGCCAGAAGTAGTCCAGACTGCCTGACTACTTCAGCTATGTTCACCACAATAAGGTAAATATAAGACTTGTTTATCAGTGTACAGTACAGTATTATTATACCATTTGATTAATGTAGTGAAGTTATAACACAGTACAGTACTGCAATTGTAGTGAAAACAGTTTAAAAACCAGTGATGCAGTCCGGACTAATGTCTGATATATCTGAAAAAGTCCGGATGTCGCTTTTGTCGGAATTTCACATTTTTCGGAATGGTTAGGGCCCCAATTAGTCCGTTATAGTGAGGTCTTACTGTATGTGTGTATAAAAAGATGAGTCAAATGCGGCAGAAATGTGCCGACTTGGAGGGATGTCGACCATATTCTATTTATTGCATCGTTTATAGTATTTGAATTATGCAATTTTAAAAAATGCGGTGCGCATTGTCGACCATTTTTGCGCATAACTGAAGGTCCAGGTGTTTTCAACTGAAGATGCGATCTCGATATCAGACATGATTTGATACCCAGGATCACCCTAGTCGTCATCCAACCACTTATGCACTTCATCCACTTCCACCTTATCGCCAGCTGCATGCAGGCGCGCATGGAAATCATCCACGTTAAAACCTAGAAAGTTGTGGACCTTATCAGCTCCGAGAAGCAGACGAGACCTACCACTTTCCAGAGTCTTGACGGAGACTTCCCTCCATGCATTGGCCCAGTTGTAGACAGCTGAATTGAGGTTGTAGCGGTGAAGATTTTCCAAAGTCCGCTGGCCTCGCATGTCCTGTCCCTCCCTGCGCTCGTCCCCATCCTCGAGGACAATCCTCACCTTGTCCAGGAAATTCCGACGATACAGCCTCTTCTAATCCACGATCAGTCCTTGGTCCATTGGTTGGATGGGAGCAGTCATATTAGGTGGCAAAAACAAGCACCTAATGTGGCCATTCTCAGCTACCAACTCCTTGTCGGATGGCTGCACAGGCGCATTGTCCAGAAGAAGGAGAGCCTTTACCAGGTCGCATGGGATTCCCAGTGTGTTCATCTGATAATGGATGACCTCCTTGACAAAGTGCTGGTGAAACCAGAGTCTGAAGATCTTGACTGTGAACCAAACCTTCACAGAATGGTACCACACAACAGGAAGGACATCCATCAACCCACAAAGACACCGAGGCTGCTTTGCATGGCCAACAATAACGGGTTTGAACCAATGCATGTCGTTAGCATTGGCACAACACAAAGCAGAGATCCACTGCATGGAGAGCTTGCGGCCAGGCACACGCTTTTGCGTCTTCTCTGCTAGAGTGTTCATGGGCAGCAAGCGATAGTATAGGCCAGTTTCGTCAGTGTTGTAGACTTGACCGAGAGTGAGGCCCTCCCTGTTGATCAAGCCCTTCACCTTCTGCCAAATCCCTTCTACTCCCTCCTCATTAGCGTCCAAAGCTTCGCCATGGGCCTTGTGGTTGGTAAGTCCATGTCGTAACTCGAAAGCGAAGAGACAACCCTCGGATGCCTTGAAGTCTTGGGTGTCGTGTAACCTTGCGAACTTCTCTGCAGCAGCCTTCAGCTCCTTACCACACCTTGAAGTTCTGGGTGTTGTGTAACCTTGCAAACTTCTCTGCAGCAGCCTTCAGCTCCTTACCACACACCAACACACCAGCAGCACGTTTTTGACGATACTAAATCAGCGTGGAGTGGTCAACGTCTGCAAACCTGGGAGGGTACATAATCTTCCTCTGCACGATGCATTTGGTCTTTGATGCGAAATCCGCTGTGTACTGGGTGAGTTTGTCCCGGGATTTCTTGATATCGAGCAAGGTAGAGCGGGCCAGGTTAAATTCACGCAGGATGCAGGAGGTTGGCCATCCCGCGTCCACCTTCTCCAATATCTCCCGCTTCTTCTCCAGAGACAAAACCACTCGTTTTCTCTTCTCGGGCTGCGGGGCCATCATCGCACACATGAGTAAGAGGCAGCAGAGGAACAGCAGGGTCTGCAGTAGGTAGGGTACCACCACAAAAGCAAGCACGTGGGCGGCCATGGTGATGAGCATGCACTCACAGTGATGGGTAGGCGGGAAGTGGGGAATAGGCAGGTTTGCTCTAACAGACGTCAGAGGAACTACGTGTCGTAACACAGCTGTTCAGCTCTGCGTGCCTAGTTCAGAATTACAGTTCAAAATATGTCAGATTTTTTAATGTTTTTTTTGTGTTTTTTGGCCATTTTGGGGTTCCAAAGGCCCCAGCCCAAAATGTCTGGGTCTTGGGTGTCCGGGTCTTACAGGGATTACTGTACAGTACTTCCTTTTCCCCAGTACCCCTGAGTATTTATATTTCCAGTTGTTGATGTAAGACTAGCTGAGGTAAAAGGAAGAGTTGTTTCAATAAATCTTTTCTTCAGCTCACTTTTTGAGATAGAAATTTACTTGTTTCACGATACTGTGCTAAAAGAAGTTTTAGATGATTTTTTTCCATACAATTTTGTTAAAAAAAAAAGTGTGGGGGGGGAGGGGATTGCTATAGCTCAGTTAGGAATGATTTTATTTGGGGGGGGGAACTCAGGCCATGAGAGCTGGTTCTCATGGCGATGAAAATACAGTAGCTTATAAATTTATTGTGCTGCCTATATTTTTGCTTCTACCTGCATACTTCTTTTTCCTCATTACAGTACTCTTGAATAGCTGTACTTCCCGGTAGTGGTGTAAACAAGACTAGCTGAGGCAAAATGATGAATAATTATTTCACTAAATCTTTTCTTCGCTTCTTTGAGACAGAAATATACTTTTTTTTGCAATAATGTACTGATAGATAGTTGTAGATAATTTGCTTCCATATGTATTGGGGGGGTGGGGGGAAGTCACTCTTGCTCATTTAGGAACAATTTAATGAAAGAAAAAGTTCTAACTCAGGCTGTGGGAACTGTTTCTCTTGGTGACAAAAGACGTTTACCGGTATAAGCTCCTTATTCAGTCGACTATATTTTTTCTTCAACCTCCCTTCCTTTTCCCCAGTATTCATGAATAGTTGTGCTTCTTGTTGGTGGTGTAAATAAGACTAAGAAAACCATTTATAAACCAAACATATTGATTGTTCTTTCACTGGACACAACTTGCGTCATTTGGTAAAGAGTAGTTGAATTTTGGTTGAACGCTATTTGCATTGTTTGTGCCAGCACATCAGTCACAAGTGAGTTAGTACTGTGATGATGTTCCCTGCATCCCTGCCGCCATGTTTGTTCTGGAAATGTTTATTGAGCTTTGATGGCTTCAAATTTGTGCTCGAGAACAGTATACTGCACGGGATACACTATCGACGTTGTGTCTAGTCCTTCTTCGTAACACAATTGAAGCCATATTGAGTGTAGTCATCATTCCACAGTTGTTTTTCCAATATGTTGACAGAGATCTAGATAAAGAAATAAAACAAATAAATTAATCATAAGCAAATGAATAATAATACATAAAAGATATGGTTTGTCCGCGAGGGCAAGATGTGATGGAGTAAGGAGTATTATCAATGCAAACCTTACAAACCCTGATAAAAGTGACATAGTCTAACCCATATTACATACATAAAATCACACAAGAGATCTCACTTCTGCGCATGAGAATACTCTTAGCCGCATGCCTACCCACACCACACTGGAAGCAGAGTGAATTATTTCTCTGATGTTCTTGTTGACTATTTATGAGTGCATGAGCCCCACCTCCATGGTAATTCCACCTCTAGCACCAACAAGCGCATACTTGTACTCACCTACTGGCACATGCTATCACGCACTTAGCACACTGCAAAATGAAATACAGTATACACAGTATTATAAATTGTGTAATGGTGTATAATATAGCCCATTATATTAGCACATTATATTAAAGATAGCTCTCAGAACATAAAAGTCATTGTTATGGTCAAGTGCATCACAGGTTATAAGAAACACAGCCTCACTTTAGTCTCTTCTCCCAGAAGATTAACCATGTTTGAGGACAGCATCTTTGCATCCCTGACAACCTTATCTCACACACCTGATTAAGAATCCCGCTCCATCAGGAAGTGGCCCATGGGAATATAAATCTGAGGGGCTAAGAGTGGTCAGGGATTATTGCTTATAATAATATTGCTTAGAGGAGTGCAACTTGCCATTGTTGCCTTAAAGATTAGACTGAGTTAATGTAGCTATGGGCCCTTATGTTTTTGGCGGGACAGTCAAGGATTGGAGAATGGTTGGATGGATATCCTCATAGAGATGAAAGACCTTTATTTTAGATTCCCACACCCCATGTATGCATGAGACATTGGATAAGGATGAGGATGAAGCTTGTGTCATTATTTTCATTGTTTATTGCCTTGTTTACTATTACAGTATTTTTTTTTTTCCCCCATAGGTGGTGAAACTAGGCAAGGCATCTGAGGCAGCACGAGAACTGGCCGAAGAGGTGGGCGGCAGTGGGCCATCTCAGGGATTGCTGGCTGAGTATAGTGTAACCCCTGGCCCGGCCCTGCGTACCCCACGCACTCCATCTGACACAGACCGAGTAATGCAGGGTGCACATGACATAATGGCCCTCACACACGTTGACACACCACTCAAGGGTGGGATGAACACGCCACTAAACCAGCAAGATTTTGGTGGCATTGAGCCTAGCAAGGCTGTCATCCAGACACCCAATACTGTTCTTGGTACACCCTTCCGCACTCCTCAGGGGACACAAATATCAACCCCTGGGCGCACTCCAGGTGCACTAACACCCAGAGGTCAACCTCTAACCACCCCAGGAGCAACACCAATCCGAGACAAACTGAGCATCAATGAGGAGACAGCCTTGATGCCGATTGATGACCGGCATGCCTTAAAAGCCTACCAGAGAAGTGTACGAGATGCACTGCAGATGGGACTGAAATCACTACCTACGCCAAGGAATGACTTTGAGATCGTTGTGCCAGACCAGGATGAGACTCAGGGTGGGGAGGAGGACAGGGACCGCTCCGACCACTTTGTTGAGGATCAGGCTGATGTCGATGCAAGGTCAGTGTGTACTACACTTTTGTGGTGGTATCTGACACAGAGAGGGAGGTTATTAGATATTGTTGACTGTGTGTCTGTCAGTGAGAGGAAGAGAAAAAGAATATGGAAATCAAGAAGGCTTATCTTCATTTCTGTTAACTAATGCATTTTTTCATCTGGGTTTTTTATTTGCACATTTTGTTCCTTTCACTATCAGTTTGCTTTTTCAGAATCATGTTTCCTACATTAAAGTTTATAGTAAAGTACTGTAGTATAAACTTAAGGGTTACATTATCTCAGTTTACACTAAGACCTCGATATAACAGACTTCAAAAGACCAGAATTAACTTTTATCGGAATTGAGGAGCTACTGGACTACATGTCGTATATATCAGAATTTTTCCGGAAAATAAGACTTCTGTCCAGAATATGGAAATCAAGAAGGCTTATCTTCATTTCTGTTAATGCATATTTTCATCTGGGTTTTTTATTTACATATTTTGTTCCTTTCACTATCAGTTTGCTTTTTCAAAATCATGTTTCATACATTAGTGTTTATGGTAAAATAATATAAACTAAAGGGTTACATTATCTCAGTATACACTAAGACCTTGATATAATGGACTTCAATAGATCGGAATTCGCTTTTATCGGAATTGAGGAGCTACTGGACTACATGTTATATCGGAATTATTCCAGAAGATAAAGACGTCAGTCCAGACCATTGACGCCCAGAATTCCCCCCCCCCCCCTTTTTTTTTTTTTTTTTGCTCGAAAAGTGCACCAGAGCCAACCAGCCTACATGCTGGATGTATCGGAATTATTCCAGAAAATAAGATTTCAGTCCAGACCAGTGATGCCCGGAATGCAGAACCCTCTTTTGTTTTGGAGAAAGCACGCTTTATAAGGGTATTGTCCGTGAAGTTTGTGTGTTTGTGCATTGGTGGCGACTGGGCGGGTCACTCCAGCCTCCTCTCACTCTGTCTCTGTATGACCTGCACTTCCATTGTGATCAGATCATCACAACTGCGCTCGTATAATCTCAGATATTTTCCCGCTGTGAGTTATGAAATGGCTTTTGCTGCCCCATCAACCTCTTCTGCTGCCTCGACCAAGGCCAAGAGGACGTCCTTGTCCCTGCAGGAAAAGCTAACAATTCTGGAGGAGTTTGAGAAGGGAACAAGCAGCTTGACCCTCACGAAGAAGTACAGTATGAAGAAGTCAACGTTTTATGACTTGGTCCATGCAAAGGAGAAACTGAAGGCCATGGCCAAGAAAACTGAAATCAGAGGGAGCAAGATAAAGATGTTCTGGGAGAGGAGGCAGCCTTTCGAGGGACTCGATGATGTGGTGTTTAAGTGGTATGAACAGCAACGTGCAGAGGGTGTACCTGTACATGGGATCGACATACAGAGTGCTGCTGAATGCCTTGCAAGACACCTTGGCCATAACGATTCTAAGTCAGTTTCTGTGTGGTTGTTCTGGTTCTGCACCAGGCATGGCATTGTCAACAAGGCAATGACTGGGGAGCTGCTGAGTGCCGACCTTGAGGCTGTGGAGCCCTCCATAGAGAAACTCCGGAATATTATTGACGAGAACGACTCCACCTGTTCCAGATATATAACGCCAGTGAGACTGGGTGTTTCTGGCTTAATTTACCCTGGAACACTCAGTCTCATATCAGCATCCAAAGCATACCAGACCACAAGCAGATGAAAGACCGCAAATCCATCCTCGTCTGTGCCAATGCTGATGGGTCCCACTGCATACTTCCCGTTGTGGTGGGCAAGGCAAGGAAGCCCAGGGCTCTCAAGAACCTCATGGACTCCTTTCCAATAGACTATTACCCCAACCCCTTAGCCTGGTTCACATAGGAGATCTTTCTACGGTGGTTCAAGGAGGTAAGTTCAGTTCAGTTCATAAAATACTGTATAAAATACTGTAGTATAAAATAAATGCAGTACAGTGCAGTATAGCCAGTGTAAAAGTTAAGTTCATAAAACACAGTTTAAAATAGAATGCAACACAATGTAGTATTGTAAAGTACTGTATAACCAATCAAAAACTTCACTAATATAAGGTACTACAGTGCAGTAATGTAAAATACAATATCACAGTGGCATTTTTTTGGTTTATTATGCTCGTGGTATTACAGTCAGATTTTATTTTGTGGCTCAGTGGCTCAATCAGTAGAGAGGAGGCCTGCAGTCCTACCGGACCCAGGTTCAAGTCCCTGTTGAGGCAGGGAGCAGTTTAAGGATTTTAACTTCATAAAATCAGACTTTACTGATCTACCTGAAGAACCACTGACATGTCATTATAATACCCCCACTAGTACCAATACACCAGTCCTGTATGAGGCAGCCCTAGCATGTATTCAATATGGACAGTGGGTGTTAGCGCCGAAGTGGTGACATGGGGGAGGCGGTAGCTTGATCGGTAGAGAGATTGCTTGCAGTCCCGAGGGACCCAGGTTCGAATCCTCGCTGGGGCAGGGAACAGTTTAAGGATTTGAATTTCATTAAATCAGGCTTTACTGATCTACCAGGAGACCCGCCGACATGTCGTAAAAATAACCCCGCTAATACCAATACATCAGTCCTGTATGAGACAGCCCTAGCATGTATTCAATATTGACGGTGGGTGTTAGCGCCGAAGTGGTGACATGTAGAGGTGTATGGTATGTAGGAGGACGGCTGGGCCTTGATAGCAGGCTGTAAAGCCTATGCCCAGAGACGGACACATAAAAAAAAAAAAATGTAGAGGTGTATGGTATGTAGGAGGACTACTGGGCCTTGGGACCAGGCTGCGAAGCCTATGCCCAGAGTTAGACACATGGAGGGGGGGAATGACTTTCCCTGCATGACATTTTATTTCGCATTTGACTTTAATTCTGTATGGCGTGAAGTCAGATACAAAATTTTATCCTGAACATTGAACAAAGTTACGATTTAGCCACGTGGTGGAATTCTTTAGATTTTATTTCGTAACTGACTTCACCCCTGCATGACATTTTATTTCGCATTTGACTTCAACCCTGTTTGGTGTGAAGCCAGTTATGAAATATAATCCTGAACATTGGACAAAGTTTCGATTTAGCCACGTGGTGGAATCTTCAGATTTTACTTCGTAACCGACTTCACCCCTGCATGACATTTTATTTCGTATTTGTATGGGGTCGAAGTCAAACGTTATACAGTACGAAATAAACTCCTAAAAATCAGAGTTGGGACGTGGCCACATGGTGGAATTTATTAAAAATTTTCATTACGATCTTTTCAGGAGTTCTGCCCAGCTGTTAGGAGATTT